>JAWPHD010009226.1:0-106160 GCA_037043455.1 Cyrtodaria siliqua
TCATTCATTCATTCATTTATTCATTCATTGGTATCAGTTCTATTATGATTGTTTCGCAAGAATAATATTACAATATGTGTTGTATTTGCGATATTTCTCTGTAAAACTTTGTAAATGGCCAAAGGCAAAATTTGCCGATTTGCTGAATAAACTTGAATTGAATTGAATTGACATTCACTAGTCACGAGACTAATTTCAGATACACGACAATTTGACATGGTTAGAGTGTGTAACAAGTGTAAAACATAAAAATAGTAGTAGTAGTAGCAGCAGCAGTAGCAGTAATATTAATAGTAGCAACAGCAACGCCAGTAGTAGTAGTAGGTAGCAATAATAGTAGAAGTACTAGTAGTAACATATTGCAGTAGCAGTAGAAGCTGTGTTACCATAGCTCAAATGGCCTTTTTTTGGCCATATGTAGCAACACTAAATGTAAAAACGTCGCTAAATGTAAAATAAATTGTCGCTAGACTTAAAAAGGGTGGATTGAGATCTCAAAAAATGTACAATGTTGTAAACACACAAAATGACATGTGATACTATAGTCTATCAAAATATCGTTGTAAAGTCTTTGTTTCTTATGTTTTTATTCAAAATGTCACATCATTACATATGTCGCTTTCTCCTTTTACACTTAGAAATAAAAAATGTTATTACATTTATCTCCTTTTTTATTACATTTAGCGACGCTCACGTTAACATTTAAAGACGTTTGCATTTACATTTAGCCACCCTTTTTACATTTAGCGACGTTTATACATTTAGCGTTGCTACACTTGTCAATGCAATTTATTACGTGGTCCCACTTTAAATCCATTAAGCGATGGGAAAGCTTATATCAGCAGTATTTTATAACGGATATTTCGACAATAAAACATGTTTTACTGAAAAAACGTGACAACCTGTTTAAAATTATCTATTAAATGTTTTAATTTTACAATATAGAAACTTTTTAAGTCTAAATTAAGGTTTTATTTGATACCACAGCCAACCCCGATTCGCTTCCTGGAGAAGGGGTTGGATGGGGTATGAAAGTTAATACTCTTACCACGTAATGTTCTCGAGCTTTATAAGATTGTTTTCTAACTACCTAATTTCAAAGTTTCCAATTATATCGCACTATAGGGATTGTGTTACCATACTATTATCTTATAATGAAACAGACTGGATTCTATTACCAAACTTTTATTCCCAATACTCCACAACAAGATCAGTCTAGAAGTTATTTGTATATAGATGGTAGGGAATTGCATGTGAACAAGTAATTTCTTTCGACCTAACTAGGTTTTCTCGTCGTAATGCAGATACTTTTTTTCGTAAATACACTTGAACGTTTTAAGTGTCAGCTTTTCCGCTTTTTGAATGGGTTATTCATTGCTCCGTTAATCAACTTTAAATAATAGATAGATCATATATGTGTACATGGCATTCATATCAGCACAGGATTAGAAACAACTAAGATAAGTTCAAAACAACTAAAACAGTTCAAATGCTATGACTAATAAGATAGAAAACGGTTTGTAGTACGATTTAAACCAGTCAATAAAAAAAAATAAGGTTCACATGGTTTTCATTGCCAAACTTAAAAATAGTCAATACATACATTTAATGGAATTGTTCAGAAGCAACAAACACAAACCAGAGAAGGAAGCAGCACGCGAATTTATAGAGTGTTTTCATGAGAGGTAATATAATATGGAACATCTCCCAAGCCCCCTATATGAGTGGTAATATAATATAGAACATCTCCCAAGCCCCCTATATGAGAGGTAATATAATATGGAACATCTCCCAAGCCCCCTAGATCTGCTTAAGCGATATTCTGCAATATAGCCATAGTGATTGAGTCGATGACTCCAAAACGATCATTAAGTCATAATCATGCCGATTTACGGCGACCATAACTTTACAGGTAAAACGCAACATATCTATTTAATGTTTAATATTACATATTTGTCTGTGATTTGTATAGTAAATACTGGGAATAGAAAAGCTATATCTACTCGTTTGCTCTACTCTGAAATATCTCCCAGTCTACTGTGAAATATCTCCCAGTACGGAACATTGCTCGGCCTTTTCCGTCAGTGGCGTGAACGCCAAATGACGTTCCGATTGTTTTACGGACGTTTTCGTCAGATTCCTCCCTTGGAAATACCGATTACGGAAATTAACGAAGAGTTCAGGTACCACTTGCTTTGTTTGTATGACGTATATTGGCGTTCTCTTGCAAACTGGTGTAAAAAGGCGTAAATCATTCGAAATATTATTCTAACACGACCTCCGCAGTCTTTCATATACACAAAGAAGAGAGACAGCTGTATGTTATTTAAGGAATAATAAATACGTACCTGTGTTTTATCGGTGAATAAAATACAGTTAGGAGTTCGGATGCGTAGTAATTAAATCACGAGTGCGTTAGAACGAGTGATTTAATTTACTCGCATTCGAACGACTAACTGTATTTTATTCAACGATAAAATATAGGTACGTATTTATTATTTTGATTGTAACACAACAATAAACCCATTATTTACGTTATTGTGGGGGCACTATATATTATCTCGGAGGTCAAGGTAATCAGGCTGCTATGTTTACAGGCTGTTCCATTTGGCGCCACCGTATGCAAAGTTCTGGGCGGTACAATATGTTTAAATACACAGGTAGTCACGTGACAAACAATTAAGTCATTGCTTACGTCATATAGCTTGCGCTGTATGACGTCAAACGTTCTTAGCTTGTTCAAGATGTTTATTAATGTTATGTGAACTGATGCATATAATGGGTTTATATCGGGGGTGTTCAAGGTTTGGGAGCATGGCAAGTAAGCTATACGACCAGGGGCGTAGCCAGAGCGTTTTGGAGAATACGCCCTGGGGGAGGGTGCGGGAGGTGCGGGAGAGTGCGGGAGGCCTCCTTTTGGAGGGGATCCTGGGGGCCTCCCCGATTTTTTTTTTAAATTTGAGTGCAATTTCGGAGGTTTGTGGCTTCATTTGAGCGAGATTTTGGAGGTTTTCGCCTCCATTCATTAAGTGTGTTTTTAAAAATAGTGCCTCACCCCCTTCAATTGTTATTGCTGATTTTAAAAAAATAAGCACTTTTATTTTTTCACATTCGATTTTCTAGAGTACGCCCGGGCGTACAGGAGTATGCCTGGCTACGCCCCTGACGACGTAAGCAATAACTTATTTTTTAGTCACGTGACTACTAGTGTATTGAAACGCAGAATTTTGCATACGGAGGGAGCCCCAATGGAACAGCCTGTTAACATAACAACCTGATCACCTTGACCTCCAAGATAATATAAATTGCCCAAACAATAGCGTAAACAATGGGGTTATTGTTGTGTTAGAATCGAAATAATAAATACGTACCTGTATTTTATCGTGAATAAGATAGTTAGTCGTTCGGATGCGAGCACTCGTGATTTAATTACTACGCATCCTAACTCCTATAACTGTATTTATTCACCGATAAAACACAGGTATGTATTTATTATTTCTTAAATAAAATATATTTTTAAATTATGTAATATGTAGTTTAATAACCAGTGTTTTTGAGATACCCGAGGTAGAGAAATGGCACCGATATAAGAACGAGTGCGGAGCCGAGGGAGATATTTCCCGTATCTCAAAAACACTGGTTATTAAATTATATTTATTCTTCTCAATGTGCGATTCTAGAACATCCCTCATTAAGCATTTAGTAGTAGTAGTCAATTACCGGTATTGTTCACTACTTCTGGTCGTGTCCAGCTGCATGTAGTATGCATTTTGGGGGATTTATCTCTACATCTATTTTCTGAAACTTAACCAACGGCATGGTATTGTGTGACATGTGTTGTTTCATGGAAATGTTTTTTTCTTGTTGTATGCTCAACTTCGGCAATATGTGTCCATAATGTTGTCTCGTTGAAGATATGATGGCAATGGAAGAGCAAGAGCATCGTTCATTTCATTTTAAACTAGTCTATATGCAGGTATATACTCAAACAATTGGCCAGTTTTCTACGTTCTGTTTATTTCAATCTTATCCTAACATGCTAGTTATGTGTAATACTTAACATTATATATATATACCAACGCACTTGCATCGCATGTATCCTTTAATAATTCATTTGTTTATAAAGTGACTATTTCCTTACTGTTGTTTTTTTCAGGGCCATAGCAGATTGAGCAACAATTTTACAGAAGAAAAACAACCACAGTGCTCAGATCTATGTTTACAAAGCAGATACAACGTAATATAAGTTATGAAATAATATAATGACCAGTATGCTATAGAACACCAAAGACAGAATGCGGTACTGTCATTTCAGAGTTTAAGAAAGACCTGAAAATAAACAAATATGCTGTGTCATTAACTTTGTTAAAACCAATAGCTGAACATCAGTAGGGCATCGCCGATTGTGATAGACAAGTCAGTGCAGATGTTTAAAAAAATGCATTAAATCTAGACAACTAGGCTAATGTCAGTGTTCGTATTTCATTAAAGTCCCCAAGTAAATCTAATACAGTGATTTAAGGTCTCTGCAGTCTTTCAGTATCAGATAAAAAAGTCACAATTAGTAGTCACAGAGATAGAAGCGATTTCTCATCGTGGGGAATAAACATATGTCTTAATATAAAAAGTTAGGTTCGGTGAAATACCTCATTAGGTATGAACATATGATGTCTTAGTGCAAGAAGAGCTTATACTAAGCCTTAGTTACATTTATATAAACTGTAACATGGTTGTTTAAGAAAATATATATTTTACTTTTCCATTACGGGTTTTGTGCATTATCTGGTACTACTGTTATGTCTCATAAAGCATATTTCCCGATATAAACATGCTATACTGGATGTAGTGTCGTTTGGTGTGTTTTATTATTAAAGGGAATGTAGCGCCATAGCCAAACAGCTATTTCATTGAGAGTTCTGAAAAACTTAGAAAAAGGTGAAAAAATTATCAAAATCGGATGATAAACAAAAAAGATATGACCATTTAAAAGTTGTTCTAAAACGGATATGGGAGCCGCCATTTTTAGAACTATGATGTCATAGTTCCATATTACCATATATGGAATATTGATAAGTATCATTTAAAACGGAGAAAAACATTGCGAATGAATGCAAACAAATGTACTGGTCATATAAAGCATTATTGCCATTAGTTATTACATATTTTTCATAGTTGTGTCATTTTTTCCATATAAATCAGTAAATTTTCATATTTATAAATATTCCATATATGGTCATTTAGAACCGTGATGTCATAGCTCTCCAAATGGCCGCTTCCATATCCGTTTCAACAGAAAGTTCAAATGATCATATCTTTTTTGTTTATCATCCGATTTTGATAATTCTTTCACTCTTATTCAAATTGTTCAGAACTCTCAATAATAAAGATGGTTTGGCCATGTCGCTACATTCCCTTTAAATGTATTATCTGACTATATTAAGATGCGTCCCTCGTAAACGTATGCGTACATGTTAAAATGTACTTTTGTCAAGTGTTTTCTATTTCCTCGTCTGCGGGTAGTGAAAATGACAGTTACAGAGATGCTTAAGGTCTCGCATCACTTTCGTATTTTCAAAAGGCCTTCTATTACACCTTTCAGAACACATACGTCTTGAAAAATAACTGTGTTGTATATAATAAAGAGTACACATTCACTATGTTTTTCGTTTTCATAGGCCTTTTGAGTTTTGCATGCACGCTAAGTGGTATGTGAACGTCAGGCTGTAAAACGCTATTATGAAAATGTTTCCGTAGATAAAAATAGCATGCAGACACGTACAACTGAGACCATTATCTTGTTGTGTGACTGCGGGATGCGTTTAACTCACTAATAGAACAGAACCGTGCCACTTAAATGTAAACAAGGTGGTATAATTATAACATTTCAAACACGAAACGGAAAATCTTCCACCGAGCCAAACATTATTTGGTATAATCATAGATAGGCTGGTACTGCCGGTAACCTAGAAGATCGTTGAAAGACAAATCTCACGAAACCTGAAATAAATGACTATACTGACAATTTGCATCTTCTAATATAACATTGTCTCTAAAAGTAAAAAGATCAAGATATGCTTTGTTTAAAAATGTCGCTGCTATTGCTCGAAGCATTATATTGATTTGTTCACGTGCCTCGTGGACGAACAGAAAGCCATTTATTGAATTTGGATAAATTGTTTAAAATGTATTGCCCGAATGATTAAAGAAAACACAACCAAAATATGGACCTAGACCACCTTTATTTTACATAGTCCTGTTAATTAATATAGACGATATACCCAATCCTAATTATGCTGACCATTTAACGCACACGATGTAGTATCAGTTATGTCCAGTGCAATACACACATGGGCCTTAGATGTTGCGCTGACCTGCTTTACTTTCCAAAATATTTTCCAAACTGAAAGTAAACTTTTTTTTAATTCTGCTGTAACATGATTAGAGTACATTTTAAACAGTGCTTCACTAAAGGTATTGCAACGTGTCCATCTTACTTTCAATTGTGAAGTTGTTTTCACTAGAAGCAAGTTAAATGGTTCAGAAATACATACCAGCCCTGCGTCTTTCACCACTTCTGTACTCCATAGTAACTAACTAAAGCTTTTTACCTAGGACTACTTCCGAGTACTACAAAAATGATCCAATGGTACCCGTTCTAGCTCCATATTGTGAAACGGTTTAGTGTCCAGTTCACCACATGTTGGACAATCTTATGGTGCAAGACAAAGACGTATTTGGTAAGCGGTTTTTCAATACGTTAAACCATTGCTATGACGTCACTCTATTGTTGTCACTGTGGATTATTTTTTACAAGTCAGTTGTTTCCTTTGTTCGCCTTGTACACAGTCATGTAAATGACGAACATAGGTATCCGCTGTTGATTCCTGAAAATAATGCACAGTAACAACAATAGAGTGACGTCATACCAATGTTTTAACCAGTGGGGGATCCAGGATTGAAGATTAGGTGGGAGTGGGGCCACAACCTTTTTTAAACATTGAGAAAGTAACTACTCAGATTTTGGAGGGGGGGATTGAGCTCAACAATAACAAATCACAGTTGACAACCAAAACATCACTTGAGCATATTTGATTCGGGGCTCGTGCATTATTTTTCACGAATCTACAGTTGCTCGTGGTTTCTTCATTACATCATTGACGTTCGTTCTGCGATATGTCTAGCTTTTTATTTTAAAATTTTAAGTAGAATTATTATCATAACTCATGTATTCAACTGAACATGCTGAACTGATTGAATAGTGACGTTACTGACAATATGACTTGCCTGACAAACGTATTGGTACAAGTATATTTTACTTTTTTCGTAATAGCGCCTTCATTGTATCGCTGTTCACTGAATCGAATTTTAAAATTCGACCTGTTTTATTGTATAACACAACGTGGTGCATTTCAGGTCAACATATATAAGACGTAAGATGTAAGTCAATCCACATTTGAAGCTGGACATACATTAAACATTCTACCATTAACAGCTGATTTAATGGTGGACTAGCAAGATACATAATTGCAACAACTACACCTCTTAGCATTGCACTTACTATGTTGTCTGGTCATAACTTTCTTTGATCGTCAGGATGAAACAGAGTCGAGAAGTAAAACCATATACAGAAGAAGAAGACTTGATTCATCAAACAGTAGGCCAGAGGCCCGTGAGACATAGTTTACATTCATACAAGCAATTGACATAGCAAGATAACAAACAACAGTTTTAGTAATATGAATATATGCTATATACAATTTATGACAGAAAATAAGCGGAGAAGAAATATATACACATTAGGACGTTTATGGGAATATTATAGTAATACAACATTTATACTAATTGCGGAATTGTGAGCGAAATAAATAATTAATATCATAGGTTCTTTAAAACGTGAGAACGAATGACTATTACCGTGCTAATACTCTTAAGGTTACGTGACTTTATATAATATATTTCTGTACTTATGTGGCATTTCAGAAAATCTAAATCGGAATGTTTTCCTCTAATATATCATTACCTTACGTTCTGTGTTTTTTATGCACACTTGATCAAACATAAAATGCAAATGAAGATGGATAATAGCCTTCTACAGAATTACGACCTTCCTTATATCAATTATAATAAATGTGTTTGACTTTATTTAAATTTGTAACAGTAATTTGACTATTTTCATGCAGTTTGTAGCACACGCCATTATTTCATTACATCTTGTTATTGCGGGGTGATATATGCATCCTGAAGTGTATTATTCATTTATAGCAACGTAAAGAGGCAGTTCAAACTCAAGAGAACATTATCAACAAAATAAAATTCAAATGTGTAACATCAACGTGGTAAAACGTGGTAAAACACGACAAAATATGATCACATTTATTCTTAAAATCTGATCGAACCATTTTATTCAGATATAAGTAAACGAAGTAAGAAAAGTAAAGCAAAGGTTAATAAGAACAAAACAAGTATAACGCATGCGTTATATGTAGACGATTTTAAATAATGGGTTAGTTTGTGGAGACTTTGTTCAAGTCACATACCTGTAGTTGTCGATATGGAGATGACAGGAAGGTAAAGTAAACAATTAAAAAATACTGTATGAATACAGATTAGTTGTTATTGTACACGTTATTATACATGTTAAAGGGAACATACTGAACTATTGAAATTGAATTGGGTGTTACGGCGCACCAACACATGAAAGTTAAATGGAGCCAAACAGAATGAACATGAACATGAAAGGCTCATCCTCCATTTACATCTAGATAAAATATGGAGAATGGGCCTAGTTATTATTAAGTATAGGGTTTGGTTATATATAGTATTAACATAGAACTATAGATATCTATATTTGAAATTGAATCATTTATAGTTATGGTATTGAACATTTCAGAAAATATATTAAGAAATGGCCAAGGTATTACCACCAGACTGATCTTGACCATGTGGTTGTGGTTCAATCAGTAGGGGTCGGGTCATTAAATATCCCTACCGGTCTTGGTAAATTATATCAAAATGGTATTATAGGAAAACAAATTCATTATTGCAAAATAGTTTTCTCTATTTTTCCCATGGGGAGTAAGGTATAATAATTCATTTCATTAAACATATTGACTAGTGGAGCTCTGTGGTTGAGTGATTAATGTGTTAGTATCGTGAAATCCTGTGTTCATTCCGGATCCTACCACTGTGGTTATGGTCTTTCAATTTCAAAAGAAAAATATAGGGAAAACAAACAAAAGAAAATTTCGATTACTTTATCTAACAATACACAGTAAGCAAACTCCATATCGAGGGTTTAACGCGAAACTATTGTAACTCACTTTTAGAATATTTTACAGGAGAAGCAAAAAATATCTTATTTTAATCATAAATGCATTTAAGAACTTTATTCTCTGGCATGTAATAAAGAAATGGTATCCATTTATGATTTGAGAAGAAAATAAATAATTCATGTAATTCTGTACGAGATATTTAAGAAATATTGACTTACAATAGTTTCGCGCTAAATATTTGAAGATGTAGATGAAATTTTTCAGGGCGAAACTATTGTAACTAACATTTTTTAACAGTTATTGATACATTTTTTCAGATTTTTTTTTAAATACTACATACTTCAATGAAAACTATTGGACAGTATAGCTTTAGGCAGTAAGTTTGTATGTTAAGGCTCATTTTGGACATACCTAAGAATGGTATGCAAACGAAATTCCTTAAGTTCTTGTTATCTTTATTTTAAGTTTTGTTTCACAATTGAAACATATAGCAGTTATCATTATCTTCCTTTGACATAGTTATTATTATATCTTTTCCCTCTTCATTAAGTTATATGAGAACTAATTTGACTTTATAATTTTTTTACGCGAAACTATTGTAAGTCAATATTACTTTAAATCACTGGTTTTTAAACAAACGATACATCGAAATATGCTGTAGACAATACTTGTTATAGACAATACTTGTTATAAAGATCATTTAATACAGTGAAGTCACACACTTCAGACAAGATAAAGATAAAAACACTTATATGGAGTGCAATATCTTATAATTTATTTATAAAGCTAAAAAGTGTTTGTAAAAATTACTTATGCCAAGTGGCTATTTTAACAAACAAGTTTTTTGTGGCGATTAGCTTATTGTGGGGACAATGGATTTTACTGAATAGGTGAACCTCTAGCTTCTTCACCACTGTGTCTCCTCTTTCGGTTTAGGAGGTGGAGGGGTGTGTGTTGTTTGCAGAGGGGTGGGGTAAAAAGAGGGGTGGAAGTAAAAACTTTAAAAATTGGACCACATGAGCCTTCCAGTATTATTAAACTTGACTGAATAATCCCATATAAAATAGTGTTTTAGTTGCAACTGCACAGTTCTGCAATATTATGTGTTAGTTTAAATTGTAAAATGACTTTAACCTGTCCTGGATAGAACCATTCACTTAAAAGGCAATCTTCGTGTATTTAAAAATCATGGCGTGGGGTTAGTTTTTCCAAATATCTTGCATGTTTTAAATAATTCTTTATAATTATTTCAATAATTCAAAGCAGTTTTTTTACATATTATTAATTGCTGATTATATTACACCAAGACTATATTTAAAACCTATGTCAGAAGAAAGAAGTAGAATTTGAAATTATATTTCCTTTAATATAATTATATGCAAGCAGGTTTAAAGTTACACTTATACTGGATTCATAATTTAACTTTGATGAATACTTCAAGATTGCTATGGGTCCCTTTAATGCAAAGCAATTGTTAAAATACATACCTACCCACTTATGAAATCTTGGGCAGGGAAACCGCAAACAAACTGTTTATTAAGGATGGCCTAAAGAGTTTATACCAGCCCTGACCTTTGATAAGTATTACTTACTGCTTTATATAATAGATGAAACTATTCTGGCGAAAAAGATTATAAAGTTGTTTTTCATACTTGCGTTGTTCTAAGTCATTTTCGGCTCCAATTTTAATATTTTGGGCTATTTCTATTGGCCATGAATCACCTGAACGTGGATACTAAGAACAATCGACATTCGCAAATCAATGGGAAAACGTGCTCACCTTATTAATACTACTAATCATTTAAAAATCCCTAAACACATAAGGGTAAGTAATATTAATAAAACAGTGTTGTTTTTCATTGAATTTAGAGAAACAACTAAAATTTCTTCTCAATTACCACAAATTCAAACTCAACAATCCTTGTTTGAGAGAGTGATGTGTAAAACTTGCTTAATATTTTAACATTATTAGCTTTGATGTATAAAACAATTTGTCCACTTTACAGATAGAAATACTTAAACTGCGTCGCGAACAATTTCAAAACATTAATTTTACCTAATTAGACCCCGGAAAATAGATATTTACTCCTGGAATTCACAAATGAAAATCTGTAAATAAACCCCACTAAAAGTTTAAAATATTAATCTGTTTCATGACTTTGTACATCCTATCAATACTTTACACAGAAAAACATAGGTGCATATGATGTTTCGGCAATCTTTAAAAAAACTTTTCACAATATATATTTTTACCAGATAAACAACACAAAATACAACAGTTCATTAACTTCATATCAGTTTGCAAAGCTTGGAAAAAAAAGGGGCTTGGCAATAATTATTAACTCTTCTGTGGAACCACTGATATCCCTAATTCTGTGATCCCAAGTGGAGGCTAAAATGAATAAAAACCAACCTTACATACTTTCATTACCGCGTTTTTAATACAAATAACCTTTAATGTCCTAAGAATGGTATGCAATAAAACTCCTTAAAGTTCTTCAATCTTTAATTTAACTTATAATTCACATAAGAAACATATAGCAGTTGTTATTACCTTCATTTGGAATAATTATTATGTAAATATTGTAAAGTTTAATGAAAATCAAATTTGACTTACAATAGTTTCGCGCCAAATTATTTTTGAAAGCAAAACTTGTGTAAATTATTATAATCTTAAATAAATTTGCAAGAAACAACATGATTTTGTTGGCTGTAAACAATCCCTTATATGAAGATTTAATCAAAAACAAATGCAAAACTATTTTAAATGATTTAAAGGTGAGTTACAATAGTTTCGCTTTAAAAAAAAGAAGCTGTATGAGATACAATAATATGACACATTTCATTTTTCTCCACCAAATTTTAGAATCTAGTTCTAATATTTTGCGACATTATAAAGGGTCAGTATCTGATAAGGATTATGCAAAAAAATCATTTTCAGAAAAAAGTGAGTTACAATAGTTTCGCGTTAAGCCCTCGATATGTATCCAATACTAATCAAACAAACTTAAATATCATATTGCCATATAACACAAACTTATTATACCATCCGGGCATCACCCTGTTTTAGTGTTTAGCCGTTCAGCGCTACTTTCCCTGTTACTTACACTAACCACTACATTTGCAGCTGAACAGGTCAAAAACGATAACGTCCAAATAATATCTACGTAGCGCCCCCTATAGTCAATAGTCAAAATTATGTAAACACAAAATGGCAATACCATGACAAACAACACCATTCCAAACGTCCATCACTTTATCCAACAATACACAGTAAACAAACTCCATGTGTATCCAATACTAATTAAACAAAACTTAAATATCATATTGCCATATAACACAAACTTATTATACCATCCGGGTATCACCCTGTTTTAGTGTTAGCCGTTCAACACCACCAGCCAAGCTCAATACGTCGCATAATCTCGCTAAATAATCGCTATATTTCGAAACACTAGTAATACTCCTAATATGAAAAAGGCACAGCCTAAAAGGGGATTTATCCAGTTTGAGTAATAAACTTAAAATTGCAAACTGTTTAATTGAGGATATTGCACTCATCCTCCTTTTACATGTAAAAACAATATCGAAATTCATTAGCCTAATAAATTGGCTCCTATGCAGTTTTTTTTATTATTCTATGTTCAATGTAACTGTAACTCTCCAATACGAAAAAATTGAAAAAAGCATTAAAACGTGTATTTTAACACATACGAGATTCACGTGCATGTGTTCAATACGGACTCTTCGTACAATTTCAGAAGTTCAGAATCAATCGAGATGTTGCGAAGGTGCGTGAACGTAGGTGCAATGGTCAGGTTCTCAACGATATCCCAACATACTGTTGTTTTGTTTATCAAATATACACCTATATCAATGATCCGCCACCGCCCCAACCCCCACACCCACTCCAACCATCACCGGGTCCATCATCACAATAAAAAATTGCTAGATTTCTCATCCCCGAGTTGCCTTTCGACCAAAATTTCTTATAAACTGACAGCAGTTTTTGATAAACTTAACCTGATAACAAAAAAATCACACCCAGTCCCAATTTTTTCTATAATCATGATAATGTGTATGAGATTCTAATAATAATTTTATATGGGCCCGAGTTTCTATACCCGTCTCGCACACACACACTCCCCTCGACACCCCGCCCCCCCCCCCACCCTCCAACCCCCCCCCCCCCACCCTCCAACCCCCCCCCCCCTCCCCCCACCCACGTCTCCCAACCCCACCCTACATTGTTTTAGTCTTGTTTTCTGATCTGATGGTATATACTGGCTATATAATTTATTATTGTCGGAAAAATCGAATAGTCAAGCTGCTCTATTCTCCGACAGCTCTTTTTTTCATTATAAACTGCGTATTAAATTCGTACTTAATGATGGAAAATAAAGAATCCAATTCTAATAATATATAAGTTACATGTGTTGTCAAAATTATCCATGGAAATGCTGGAAACTGGAGCCCGATTAAGATTTTTAGTTATTGGCTTATAGTGATCCAGTCCAGAAGACTCCTTCAATTAATATTTAATAAGTCCATATTTAATAATTCCATCAAATAGTTTATAACTACATATTATTGCAGTGAAGAGAAAAAAAGCCACTAAAACTTAGGGACTTGAACTCGGATCTTCTGCATAGAAGTCGGTAGCTGTAACCATTAGGCCACGGCATCAAACGAGAAACGACATAGAATTTATTACTCTGATTCTATGACTCACGCAAGACCTAAATACAGTGAATAGTAGCGTCAATAGTGCTTAATAAACTGCAAAGAAATATAAAAAGATCAGACAGGGAAAGTAGCATTCTTGTAGGACAGTAAACCACAAAACACAGAAACCAACACGCAAACAGACAAACAAGAAGGCAAAAGCAATAATAAATGCAAACGACATCACAAACACAAAAAGGGTTGACAATAGGACTACCGCCTTGGAACGGTCAGTGGCAAAGTAGGTCACTGGGGGTTTAAACCGGTTCTAGGGTGCACCAAACCTCACACTTACCCTACTGTCATCCCATTAAAACAGGACAGTGTAAATAAAGAAATCCACGCCATGATCTAATCTCTAACCAACAAGGCAGCATCAATAGGCAATATAAGTAAAACACAAATATGCTCGTGTAAATATAATACAAAAAAACAATAGCCTAGAAAGCCACAATGAAGGTACTCAATAACTTTGCAGAAGCCAGAGCAGTGAGAGAATAAACCATTAAGGGCACGACACGAAAGATCATGGACAAACATCAAACGCCACCGTCCCAATGGGCTTTAGGCAGGCGTCATCATAGGGTCCACAGCCTGTCCGGTCATCGTACAATTAAAGAGGAAAGCATAGTGGCGAACTGTTAAAGGGTCCACCACCAAGCAAGCAGTACGTTGCAAAATGATAGGGTCATAACCTCTTTTGATAAACTTTTTAACAAGTTTAACAAAGATAGTATGAAAGTGATCATGACCTAGAATCTTACGAAGTTTATAAATCACATCACCATAGAAGTCAGGTTGTGATAGTCCTTGTCGCAGAAGAGTCCTTAAATTACTTTTATATTTGGAAGTCAACTGAAATTGTCCTATTTAGTCGTATTTAGCGATTATTGGTCAATTCAACTTTTGTTTATTATTAAATACTCTCAAATAAATATCGGCTCACATTAGTTTTTGCATGAATCCTATCACGTAACCAATCCGGAGTCATTCATTGGATAATTCTTACCAGGTGATCTTGATCTTGATCACACAGACGCAAAAACTTGAGAATTGTCTGCATTTATTACTAAGCAGAACAGAACAGAACAGAACAGACAGTTTATAAATAATATATATAGGGTCCTATAGAAACCACAGCGTCTGAACGCAATGGCATCGTAGGTCCGCACTGTAAACAAGGACTAGAAACTACAAGACTTATACATAAGTACATCGTCTAAATACATGTATGTATAAATAAATTCATGTCTCGTATCCAAGCATACAATATATTTTCTATATATTTTTAACATAGTTAATAGAAATGTATTAACAAAGGCAGTAAGGAAAATCAGCATAACTAATTACATTAGGTCTCAATATTAATAATTGAATTTCGTATAGCTAAAGCTTCTTTTATATATTTACAAATGTTCGTAATCTCATTTTTATCAGATGAAGTCAGTAAATTGTGAAACTTAAATACAGATGGATTAACATAGTAAAAACGTTTTATATACTTGTTTCTTAGTTGAAGATAACATCGACAGATACATATAAAATGGTATTCATCCTCTATGTCCCTATCATTACAACCTAAACAATAGCGTTATTATGTACTGATCATTGGGACCCTGCTTTAACTACACTAATATACTATATACACAATAGCTCCCGTATAGAAAATCTAAAGGACCACTTAGTTTCTAAACATTGATCGAACGACACTGAGTACCCCCATTTCGACATGTTTTAATACATGGTTATAATAGCCATATTGTTTTAAAGCGTATCTTGTAATGCATATATCGTGTGTGTTTTGTGAAATGTATAACCAATGGAAGCTACTACAAATATTGCGATATTTTAGTAAATAAAACACATTAAGCACTATTTTATGTGTGTTTCATGTTAAATGTCTACCTTTTTAACAATACTTTAAAATGCTCCAAATTCAATTCAGTTACTTTCATTAACCATGTTAACCTACTGAATTCTTATTAGAGATACTCGTTTTCAAACAGTTTTTAACGAGTTGTATATGTAAAACCATGGAACGAATAATTAATGAGAGACTCTTGTGGTACCTGGATTCCAAAAAACTGATAACAAAGTATCAAAGTGGATTCCGGCGCCAACGAGGCACAACAGACAATCTAGTTCGATTTGAAGAATTGATTAGGGAAGCTTTCGTAAAGAAAGAACATCTAATCGCTGTATTTTTTGACTTGCAGAAAGCTTATGATACTGCATGGAAGTACGGTATTTTGATTGATCTTTATGACCTTGGTCTTGGAGGCCGATTACCAATTTATATAGAGAATTTCTTAGATGATAGACAGTTTCGTGTCCGAATGCGTTCAACCCTCTCTGACACTCATGAACAGGAGATAGGTGTGCCACAGGGCAGCATACTCTCTGTCACCGTTTTTAATATAAAAAATAACTATAGTTAAATGCATCAATCCTGGTGTGGATTGCTCTCTATATGTTGACGACTTTGTTATATGTTACCGTGCAAAAAACATGAACACTACTGAGAGACAACTTCAACAATGTCTCAATAAACTTCAGACCTGGTTGGATGAAAATGGTTTTAAATTTTCTAAATCTAAAACTAATTATAAGCGCTTTTGTCAAATACCTTAACATCATGAAGACCCTCATCTAACACTGGATAGGTCACCAATACCAGTAGTTGATAGACACAACTCCTTGGTCTTATTTTTGACCGTAAATTAACGTTTATACCACACCTTAAATACTTGAAGGCCAAGTGGGAGCAGATCGTAAAGTACTTTTACAACTTTATAGATCTATAATCAGATCCAAGTTGGACTACGGCTCAATAGTATATGGATCGACTCGCAAGTCATATTTGCCGATGCTCGATCCTATACATAATCAAGGATTATGACTTGCCTTAGGTGCCTTTCGTACATCACCAGCCGAAAGTCTATATGTTGAAGCTAATGCACCATCACTGTCTCATAGACGGGACAAATTAACCCTTCAATATGCCATTAAATTACAATCCGTAACCCTTCAAACTCAACTTTCGATACTGTTTTTAATCCTAATTATGAACCTTTTTCTATCGAAAACCGAAGGCCATTCGACCATTTGGTCCGCGTATTAAACCAAAATTAAGAGACACTGAAATCGACCTAAATTTGATTGCCAAGTATAAAGTACCACAAATTCCACCGTGGACTTTGGAAACACCAACAGTTATTTTTGATCTTTGTAATAGTAACAAATCCAGTACCGACCCTACTGTCTTTCAAAGCAAATGTAATGATATTAAATCGAAATACAGTAAATTTCAACATATATATATATATATATATATGTATTATTTATTAAAGTGCAACCTGTTTACAACAATCTACATGTAATACAACATTAAAGCAATATTAGTTAAAGAGGCTCTACCTATATATTTTATTCCACCAATTGATATAAACTTTACTTAATCATAAAGAGGACTACGAAAAAGGTAAAAGGCAATAATTTTACCCAATGTAATTATTATAATATGCGTTTTGCTAGGAAAAAAACAGGATTGAAAAAATCGGATTTTTGAAATTGTATTCGTAGTTGTTTTAGACAAGCCGATGACGGAGATTTTCCGATCTTATTCGTTTACAATCGGAACTGCCTCGTCGGATTGGCGAAGAGTTCGGAACGATTCGTTTACTATCGGAATTGCCCCGAATAGTTTATTTTCGTTCAACTGAATCGCATTGCGCATGTCCGAGAAAATCGTAAACACACGTAGTTCTCCAGCAGGAATAAACGGCTGGGCAGCATTTTATTCAAGATATTGTTTTGATCATAATTAATAATTTACAGAACAGGAATACGGACCATGTTTCTTCTTATAATACCCATAAAATAGCTTTGTATACATATAATTGCAATAATATTGAGTATTTAATATTTTACATTAAAAATCGCGTAGATATAGGTAGTGCCTCTTTAAACAGCCAGCCTGCAGAGGCTTACGAAGCACTATCATTTGAACAAATTATGTTCATTGAGTGTTTATTTCATTGCCATCTTCCTGGCAATATTAACTGTTACAAACGTTCTGTTTAACCAACGTATTACTCAGTTGATAGAAACTCTGTTATTGTATAACTGTTCCTTGTATAGTTATAATCAGTTCCTATATAATGATTTCACAGCATGGAATAATGATTCTATTTTATATACAGTTAAATGACAGTTAAGAGTGTATCATGCATAAATACGCCTTTAATCACATTTAACACACACAGTTATTGTTCTGTCTTAGCGTTTAAGTAGTTTAATACGTTCATCAAATGCTTCAATCAAAAAGTTTGCTAATAATGTTTCAATCTACATTTTTCATTATATTGTTGAAAACATCAGTGTCACTACCAGTTCCACCATTATCGCCAAAATGTTTATGTCGAAGCTCGTGGTAATATTTACACGTTACCAGGAAGTGCGTTTCATCTTCAACTTTCCCTTCATCAAACAATTTACATATCCTGTTCTCAATCAGTACTTGAGGGCGTCTGTATCGACCGAGCTCAACAGCGAGGGGGAAAACACCACATCTGAAACGAGCAATGGCTGATCGTTGTTTAAACGACAACTGCCTGTCTAAATAGTGTTCTCGTGTATAGTCGGTTTTAAACTGTTTATAAGTCCTTAGTTTTGGTGAGTTTATCACATCAGCTTGCCAATTTGTAGTGAGTTTTTGTTTCAACTTTGTTTTGACAATATTTAATAAATAACGAAGCGACACATTTTTAACGATGTCAATTTCAAAAAAGTTGACAATGTTGCATTCATCTAGTATGAATTTCAAATCTGAACACCAAGTGTCTTTTAATTGTACAGTGTTGTTAAGGTCCCACGTTAACACACGATGGGCTATTAGATTTTGCGGTAACCTTACCAGTCTGTGCCATAAACGAACTATTTCGCAGTGTCGTCTTAACCGTGGGCTGTCCCACCCTGTATCTCCATCTAGAGCCGCCAATGACGTTTGCCTTCCCACACCGAGAAATGTTCGAATGGCTTTGTGTTGCAGCCTGTCCAGATCATCGTATTGTTTATAGCCCCACACACCTGCAGCATAATCGGTGACCGGAATAACTGTACTATTATATAGTTTTTCGTAAGTGTTAAAATTAAATCCCTTGTTGGCAAAATGCTTGGCCATATGCGCACCGAGTGACCTACCGCCTGCGTTAATAAGTATTTTCACACCATGTGTGTAATTAAGTGATTCGTTTATATCAAATCCCAGATAACGGTACGAACTCACGGCTGCAATATCTAAGTCCCCGAATTTAAAATGAAAATCTGTCTGTTTGCTGTTTTGTTTCCTGCAGTGCATGACCTTGGATTTGCCAGTGTTAATTGCAAGGCGCCACCTATTTGTTTGAAGGTCTTCTGGTGTCTCCACTATTAAAACATATATACACAGATGGTTCTAAAGATGGAGATAAGGTAACTGCAGCAGCTGTTGTTCATAAATACAGCATAAAGAGCCGCCTGCCTGACAAGCCTCTATCTTTTCAGCTGAACTTAAGGCAAACTATAATCAGGAATCGGATGATGACCATTTTGTAATATTTTCTGATTCCCTTTCATCTCTTCAAGCCCTGGGTAATATAAAACATGATAACCCAGTGATGCTTCAACTTTTACAAAAGTACATAGTTGTTCATGTTGTTATTTTCTGCTGGCTTCCAAGTAGGAACACGCGGTAATGATAGAGCTGATAGTGCTGCTAAAGCAGCATTACGTTTACATATATCTAATGCCAAATTACCTTATACTGATTTTTAAAGTTGTTTTAATACATATATTCGTAACTCTTGGCAAGCCGCTTGGGATTTGTCAGTTAATAATAAACTCCATTCAACTAAACCGTTACTCGGAGATTGGCGTTCTTCTAGTAGTTGTTCGAATAGTTCGAAAAGAAGTTGTCCTAGCCCGGTGCAGGATAGGGCATACACTTTATACTCAACCAGAATGTATACCCTGCTTTGCACCGTTAACAGTCAAACACATCTTGTTGGAATGTGTAGACTTTGATCCTATGCGTCAAAGGTACTACAATGTTAATACTATGAAAAAATTATTTGATACTATAGATTTTAGTCTTCTTTTAGATTTCCTGAAAGAAATCAGACTATATAAATCATTATAATATGTTCTTATATATATTTACTTATTTATATACCCGTTGACGGGTATTTTTTTATTTAAATATATAGTTTATATTACTACCATATCATCCCTTATTTGTAAATAGTTTTCTCTTTATATATTTTAATTAATTTTTAATTACTACTTCATTTCTTCATCTTTCATCTTTCATCAGTTTTTGCGCACAATATGACCTATTTATGTGTAGACGTGACGTAAAACACCATTCATTCATTCATTTATCTGGATGTTGATTTTATTGCAAGAGATTTCCATTTGATGCGATTTATTTTAATAAACACTGTTTCGGCCCTGAATAGCGAGGTTGTGTACGCATAAACTAGATTTCAGCTAACTAATAAAGTTAATTTAGGTAGACGTTATCATAGAGTTTACTATCAGTGCGGTCATCGCACAATCCAAGAAGAAGACATAGCAGTAAACTGTAAATGGATTACTGATGCTTCTAGCTTGGCAATAATTGATTCGGTAGATGGATCCCAAATAGTCGATTAATACTCCAACTGTTTGCCTTTTTTGTAGCAGAGTATATATGGCTGTTCCATGATAAAGTGCTACCAATGGAGACTCTCAAATATTTAGCCATCTTCAGTTCGTTCCTGACCATGGATGGAATAAATGGCTAGTTATACAAAGGTTACGAATAATAAAGTCTTCAATTTGATTACAAGTTCTAAAGAAAGGAATAAGTTGAGAAACATAGACCTCATACAATGTTGCTCAGAAAACCTAAATCACGTCACCATAGAAATCAGATAGTTTAAATGCACGCTAAGTAGTCGGGGGAACGCCTGCAAAACAAAGGTAGTTTAAAAAGTTCTTGCCCTTTGGAGTCGATAAATAGAGAATATTATGTCAGTGCCTTTTCTATCAAGTTTATTAGGCGAGGCTTAGAAAACGAAGAATGGTGAGGCTCTGCCGAGCCATACTTCGTTTTCGTGCCGAGCATGACGTCAGATAACGTTACGTACAATAAACGCCGAGGGATTCCGCATTGATTTGCTCTATTGGTCATAGGCAAATAAAGCAAAATTTAATAGGTCACCCCTTTATTGGGCAGAAAAGGTTCACATCTGCATGATAAAAAAAGATACAGAGGCATACAAAACCGAGACCGTTATCTTGTTTATGACTGAGGGGTTCGTTTGAGCCACTTGTAGACAAAATGCGAATTAAATGTCAACAAGAACGTATTAGTCGTATTATATCATTTCACACACGAAACGAAAAATCTTCCACTGACACAAACATCTAGTATAATTATGGCTATATTCTTAATGCCGGTAATTTAGAAACTTTTGGAAAGACAATTCTCACAAAACCTGACATAAATGGATAATGGACAAGCTGCGTCTTCTAATGCAACACTATCTCTAAAAGAAACAATCCAAATTGACATTTTTTAATAATGTCGCAATTATTGCTCGGAGCGCAATACTAATGTGTTTGCGTGTTTCGTTGAAAAACATAAAGCGTTAAATAGATATTGGATAACTGGTTCGCTTTACATTATATTGCTCGAAAGATTAAAATGTCTCAACCAAAACATTGTTTTGTCAAACATTTCTGGCCAATGCTTGACACGTTGTACAACAAGTTAATTAACCTTACTAATAACTAATAACCACGTGGCTAATGATTTAAATAATAATGTAGACTTTCTTAATCTCTCTTTCACGAAGAATTGAACTGAATTGGGGTTTTAAGGCGCACCAACACATGAAAGGTTATATGGCGCCTAGCAAGAATGAACATGCCAGGCTCATCCTCCATGTACATCGAGATACAACATGGAGAACGGGCCTAGAACCTTCTCACTCTGAACTGCAGAGTTGCTGCAAATTCTATTGTAGACACTAAATTTACGATGGAGTCACGTTATATAGGTGTTTTGCCACTGCTGTCGTGATATGAGCGAGATGGCACCTGAAACAAACAATGCAGGGGTCAAGATGAAGACCTTTAACGAGCATGATCAAAAAATGATAAAATGAACTTGAATTTGTTGGGGGGGGGGGGGGGGGGGTCGAAGGAAGGAGTAGAAGTGACGCTTGAAATCTGCAATAGGTGGCGATATCTACAAAACATTACAATGTTCCATAATTGAGATATATTTAACACACGCGCGAGCGAGCGCGCGCACTCACGCACACAAACACACACACTAAAGTATAATAAAACCATCTAAATATGACGGTATCCTGATAATATTGACGTATTAAGCAGTCAATCAGCTCATTCAAACATTTAATATACATGATCAACTTTACAGCTTTTGTTTTGCTTCTGATGTTAGCGTATTCTTTATGTTACTGCTAATGTGTTTATGTGAAGAGGTTTTTAGTTACACACATGCTGGTCAATGCTTGTCTAGTATATCTTGCGCTCGTCGGAGTCTTGTGTATGAAATATAGTGCGACAGCAAATTACCGGTTATTACGTAAACATTTAGTATCCTTCTTTATGCACGTGACGAGTACAACTAATAGAGGTGGAATAGTTACTTATTTCCTCCTACATTTCCTTTCATTTATTTACAAATCTAGTACGAAAGTTTTTGGTCTTAGCGAAAGATTTTGACTAATCTGCACACGGATGATTCTTAGATTAATGGGTTAAACGTTCGTTAATATTAGGCCAACCTTCAAGATATTCGCCTTATTAAAATATTTGAAAACTTAAAAGATCTTCTGAGGAACCGCACTAAGATTTTGGCATTTTCTTTTTGCTAAAATAATGATCGTTAGGCTCTAAACTATCAAGTGTGTTAAAATAAAGTCCCTGAGTCAAAAAAGACTCTGCCCCGGGTGTCCAGAATGTGACCAAAATGTATATAAAGAAATTTCGTTTGTTTCCATAGACTTATTTAGAAACACTTGGGAGGATTTTTTCTCTGAAACCACAATGCAAATACGTGTCGGTCCCATTAAATGAACAAATCGTAAGATAATGGATCTGTACCAAGTTTGTTAGAACAATTTTGCCTCTCAGAGGGGCTTATATTTTTACACAGATGCATTTAACAAATGTTAAGAAGTCTGCTGTGAACTCAGCAGAGCTAGTTTACCAGCTTCTGTTACTATTGCAAGAGTCTATAATGATATGTGTCAAGGTGATCTATTGAGGGATATTTGGCATTCTTGTTTATAAATATAACATTATGATTATCCGATGTTACTTGTAGAAAGGATAGGTAAAACGACAGTTTTAATATATAAATTTCTCACCCTTATACCAATCCTTTGAATGTTGAATAGTCTTCGAACTAACGTTACTTCGTTTGTCAATCATTCCTGGAACTTTATTCTATTAACTCCTCTCATTTGTTTCTTCTTTTGTTCACCGAAAAATGTATTTGAATATGTTAATTATTTTGCCATCTTGTTAACTGTTAATTACAGTTCTGTTGTAAAGGGCCTTTATTAATGTTGGAAGAACTTGTGGCCCAACCCTTTTGCGGCTTGTATATAGAAGAAAAGCAATAAAATATATTTATAAAGTAAAAGTAATCTACGTAAGTTAGTTCCGTGATTTCGTTAGTTAGTACCGTGATTTCGTGAATCTGTACCGTGAGTACCGTGATTTCGTGAGTCTGTACCGTGATTGTGTTAGTTAGTACCGTGATTTCGTGAGTCTGTACCATGATGTCTGAGTTAGTACATGTACTGTGCTTTCGTGAGTTAGTACGTCGATGTCGTGAGTTAGTATTGTTATAAATATTATATTTAACCAGATTAACGTTGAACTCATAAACTGCCTCAAAGCAACAAACACTGTGGTGTCGTCTTGTAGAATTTGAGGTGACATCCAAGCCGAAATTTATCAAACAACTACTTAGTAAAGCCTGAACCAAGTGAACTTTAAAAGGAAGAGCACAATTAGAATCTAAACACATGTAGTCTCCTAATACATGTCCATTTCCTTTTACAATTGTACTATTGTAACCGTGGCATATCAACCGAAGCCGAAGGAGATATTTAATATCCGAATCTCACGAATGTGATATTCATTTTATTATACCGAAATCCCCTGGGGACAAAATAAAATTGATTTTCAGTACAGATTTCGCTTTGCCGGATATTTTTAAGTTGCCATGACGTTCTATAGTTGGATTGGAAATAACGTAACTAAGCAAATGAGTGGTAGTTTATTGAAATCGGTAAAGTACTTTTGAAGTTACGAGATAATTTATCTATGAACAGCATTATCTCTAAGGTCTAAATGTATACTATCATTCAAATGCATTCGCCATCGATTGCGACGGAAATAAAGAACACGTTAGTAACAAATGTACACAGAATGACACATTTTTTGCCATAACCTTCGTGTCTGGTTTAGTGTTTGGGTTAATGATATATTTAACAAGCAATATTAGATTAGGTACTTGTCTGTTGACTCGGGGGTTTATATTGACATCTCTCCTGATGATGCAGTTCGAATGGAGACATTCTATTCTATATCTGTGACAATATCATGTTTGCATTAGTTGGTTTAAAGATATTTAATTTTTCTAACGTTTACAACATTACGTATGTAATTGTATAAAAAACATATTAAAGGATTAGAATGAAAGCAACATTGCTTATACAATTAGTCTCATTAGAATGGTAATTGGTAATTTATATAATAATGACGGTTTGTTACAGTTGCTCCTTTTAAAGCAAAAAAAACATATACATGTACTAGTTCCAGAAAAAGATTTTTTTGGTGGGAAATCAATCTTTGGACAACAAAGGACAGGACAATGGAGAGGAGCAGAGAGCGCATGCATCAGTCGTTTTCTTTTCATTCTGTTATAGCTCCATTGGTAGCTGCCTATATGCATTGTAGGCACGTGCCTACATATTGTCCCCAGAAATCAAAAAAGAGAAAGAAAATGCAATACAAACAAAGTGGGTATGGGGTGGAGGGGTATGGTCAGCTCTTACCAATTTTTACTCGTGGTCTTTTCAGAAAATAAAAGTCAAACTGTTTTCGCTCGCGGTCTTTCGGAACCAAAAACACATCATGATTGTGTAAAATTTTGAAAGATTTTCAGAAAGCAAGTATTCATATTAATATATTTTATTTTGTTCTGTTCCGAGTTTTTTGTTGCGAAATTTGGCTTCCATCTAAAAAAACGGGGGGCATGCCCCCGGACCCCGTCTACACACTGATTTAGACACAGCTACGCTCCTGACCTCAAAATGTTTTGTACGAAAAGGGGCAACAACTAATTACAAAAAGAACAGCTCTGTCATGTAGTAGACCATTTAATCAAAGTATTCTTTGTTTCACGAAATTCATAAATGTCGAAGTTTCGCTTGAAAACGTCGAGCCATTTCAGTATTGTGTTTAATGTTAAGATATTGCAACGTTCAAAGCCTAAGTTTTTTCACCTGCTTGAGCCAAATGCGCAGTCTGTCGATAATGAAACTTTAATGGGGTAACCATTGGTGTGTTCGGTGCTGTTAACACCTTCTTTTCTAAAGGACAAGCCTAATGTCGCCCTGTACCATTCGATTAGCAGTAGCATATTAAACATTTTCAGTATTCAATAGGAATTAAATTTTAATTTCATCTATTCTATTTAACAATATCTACAGTTGTTTAGCTGAAAATGTCATTCAAATTGATCAACAATAAACTTGTTAAATTCAGAGCATATCAGTACGACCCCCAAAAGCAAAAGTCACTAATACCCAGTATATCCCAATATCCGTAGGAAATCCCAATATCCGTAGGAGATGTCAGGCGTGCATTGCTGCTAATGGTGGATATTGTGACTTTTGCTTTTGGGGGTTGTACTGTTATATTTGGAATTTAACAAGTTTAATGTTGATCAATTTGAATGAAATTTTCAGCAATTCAACTGTAGATATGGTTAAATAGAATAGATGAAATTAAAATTTAATTTCTATTGAAATATGTCAGTTATCTTAGTTTATTTCCCTGTTGCGTTTTTAAAGTCGTTCAGTGTATATAAGTATCGAATTGTAGTATTAGTCTATAGGATAATAATCAACCAACGGATATACGACCATGCGCTTTCAGACATCGGACTGTAATAAATAGGTATATGAACGTACCCACAAGGTCTACGGGAAGAAATACATCATACAAAAAAAGCTTTTAAAGAAAATTGCCTTTGTTACATGTACATCTATATGAGTTTATTTTAAAATTTAAAAGTAAACACCAAATAAAATAAAAGCATACAATAATTTCAAATGCATCTTTTAATATACCGTGTTATGTGAACTCTTCGCTGCTGTTCGACTGTTGTATCGTCTCACAGACTTAAACACAATTATATTAAAAACACAACTCTATTAAAGGAAACTGTGAAAGCTCAATTTCTCGTTGGACAATGCTGAGAGTTTACGAAATGATTCCTTTCAACACATACCTTTAAAGAGTTTTATCAATAAACATGTCAATCATGTAAAGTAGTTTGTTTTTCTTTTCGATAACATCTTTATAAAATACGGTAAAACAGTTTACCGCCAGGTTGTCAAATCAATGAATATTTCAGAGAGCGGTTAGAAGAAAAAAGTGTAGATTTCATATGGTATTTGGGCTATTTCAATGAAAACGCTGAACAAAACAAATCCTTTTAAAAGTTGGAATTTGAGGTTTATTTCGGACAAAATATTATATACATATTAAAATGTAAAGACACATTTCCCAACTGAATGTAGTCGTTGAAAAATCATGGATAGCATGCTTTTTAACTGCTTACTTCTCACTGACTGATTACCATTATATTGAGGCCCCATCACAGTTTTTTTCTTTTCATATACTATTACCTTAGTTTTTGATATAAAATATATTGTAATTAAAACACTAGATTGTTTATTATGGTGGAGCATATAGTCGCCGCTTTTTCCGTCCGTCCGTGTGCGTCCGTGCGTCACATTTTTTGTCCGGAGCATAACTCAAAAAGTATGTTTGATTAAAGTTCGTGTGAATGATTAGGACAATGAGACGGAGTGCAGTTCATAGGAACCATAACTCTAGCTTCACTATTTTTATAATTATCCCCCTTTTTGAAAGTTCTTATGCGGAGCATAATAGAGTTCCGTACGGATTCATTTTGAATAAGGAAGCATTCACACTAAACATGACTTTTTTCTGTGTAACTTTCGGGATGCATCCATCAGTTCTACCGATTTTCTTGTTGTTATTATTAATATTATTAATATCAGGAAACAAACAACAACACGCGAACTAGAAGTGATAATTTTACTGCATCATATATTAATATTAGTTCCACCTATGGCCCATATGAGGTTGTCCATACGGATTTGGTAACCACATATATGCAAGTGCACATAAAATGCAAAACGGTTATAATTTTTACTTTATTGTTATACACTCTTTATGGGACGGGCCTCATCCTTTGACAACAGCTCGAAATGTGTCTTTAACATTTGTACGTGCATATCTGGATTTAGTGTAGTCCAAATTGTTGTTACGAAATACACGTGCATTTCCGGTTTTTCTTCAGTTAAATCGCACAAAAAAATCATTTTCTCGGAAAGATTCCTTGCATAACACTGTCAGAAGTCAAACAATAAAAGGCCAGTAAATCCAATTGTTATACCGAGACAGGTTAATGCAGCTTGAAATTTAGTGGAACAGTTTTCTTTCAAATTAAACAATGTAAAATATGACAAAGTTAATAAATCTGCTAAACAGCTTGTCATACAATCCTACCCATAGACTTGTAAGACACGTAAGATATCAGGATTCAATACTTAAGAAATAGAAAATATGAATTCAACTGTGGTATTCAATTAATGTTTTTGTGTATTATTGTATACTTTCATATTGTCCCGTTTAGTTTGCATTGAGCTAAGTGTGCAATACTCTACGATATTGCACAAATGTGCAATACTCTACGATATTGCACACATTGATATTGCACTGAAACTTTTTCTCGTGCTTGTTAAGAGCCGCGAAATAGAAATAAGGAACTTCTTTCAAATAAAAATAACGGACTCCTTCCTATAGTGTCAACAAAAAATAATCGTGTTTGTTTTAACCTTTTATGGCAGAAATTGATAAAATAATTGAAATGGTCACTCACCCACTGTTTTTAACGTTATCGAATGGTAAACAAACTTTAGAAAATCGCTTGCTGTTTTTAATGGCGTCATCCTTTTCGCGCAAAATAATCATCCACACAAAATGAAACTGAATGACAAGATAGGAATTCCATCAAAAGCTATAAAAAATAACACAAATACAATGAAAAACAACTCGTTCCAAGTAATATTTAGCCATACAAAGTCAATAACCTATAATACTAACCTGTTAACCTGTGCATACAAATGTTGCGATATGCAGCACATGAGAAACAAACCTTGTGAAAAACTACTGTGAACAATGTTTTTAGTCTCATACAAAAAATAATGGTTTAATAGACCCAGGCCTCCGGCCGACACACGTACAGAGTGTGACTAAGGGACTGAGTTGAAAGTGATGTAGAGTGAGGAGTTGGTCCAGGATCTAAGACTGGGTAAGAGTGCACTCATTAAAAATTGAAAAGCAACTGACATGCAAACCTTCAAAATAGTTTATTTCCATGCTAACGTTGTTTATTCTACCTGGGTGCCAACCTAAGTAATCTTACTCATTGTTAGTCTACTACGTTACAACGTGGGTGGACTTTTGACGATTTTGCCTACGGACTTTAGGTGATGTCACAGAAGCATATGAGTAAACAAGTGTATATTTTTCCAAAAACAGAAAGGTAAATAAAAGCTTTTGACTTTTTTTTTAAGGATAAAGCATTATTATGCCGAGCTGATAACTAGTTTGTCACCCTTTAGTTTTATTGCTGAAACAGGAAGTATTAATTACAGCATATAAGTTCTCTGCATATACATCTATATGGAAAAAACAACACCTGCTTGAAATAGCTTATTTGAATAGAACATTAACAAGTTTCTCGCATTATTTATAAAAAAAATCCAAATTATACAGCTTTCAACATAAATATTGGTTTATCGTGTTTACAAATGATATAATAATTGTTTATTAGATTTACAAAAATGATACGGATTCTTGTTGATGTTGAAAATTAGGTTACGGACTTTTGTTATTGTCATATGGGAGGAGTTACCAGTGATAATAAATGGAACTGACATTTCTGGAAATGTTTCCGTGACATTAACTTCAAAACCATAACACATACACTAACAAAACTTCACAGGTACATGGCCCTTAGTGAGAGGAGGAAACAGCTTGGTGTTGGGGCCAGTAGGTCAAATGTCAAGGTCACAGTGAACTTATATAGAAAAAACACATTCCGGGCAATAATTCTGAATTCATAACATCTACACTTATGAAACTTCAAAAGTACATTGCTCTTGGCAGGAGGAATCCTATTGTTTCTGGGGTGGGTCAATAGGTCAACGATCGAGGTATCCATGACCTTACAAAAGATACCTTTGAAACGATAACACATACACTCATGAAACGTCATAAGCACATTGCCCTAGGTGGGAGGATACATATTATAGGTCAAAGGTCAAGGTTGACTTCACACTTATGATATTCTTTTAACATTATAATCCAACGAGAGTGATTGGTATAAGCCATAGACGTGTTTCACAATTGTTGTAAAATAAATAGATTTGACCTAAACTAAAATAATAACCTTAAGGAAACGGGTGTTAAATGCCCCGCTAGGTGTCGCTGTTGTTCTTCGTTATTCTACAATAGCTTTAAATAAAATCAGCAGTTAATAATATGCATAAACAATTAACTTCGAATTACATCGTATTCTTATAACGAAATTTAATCATGCAAAAATGCAAGTACGTAAAAAAGCTAACGGAACGCATCCAGTTTAAAGAAAAAAGACATTGCCGTGTGTCCTATTGCCAAGGCCACAGTACTGAGACTTTCTCCTTTTTATGAAATTTTTTAGTGTGTCTTATAGCTTAATTAACGTTGCAACATTTTAATTTGAAGTATCTACATCTCGTTGTCTTGCTCTGAAATATAAACACAACTACAAATTATTGGTTAAAAATAGCTTGTCTGAAAATAAAAGATACCGAAAGTGAGTTTCCTCTTGTCTTCATTAGGACGAATTCATTGTGATATGAGGGTTCGGAATAAAAACAAGCAAATAAAACGTATTATGAGTCCCACTCCGGTTTTAGGCGGTTTATACGGTATATAGATACTTTATTGCCCGAACACGACTTGGTAGGACAGAATAACTCAAGGACGGAATGACGGAAATAAAGCAAACATATAGTCCCTCCCCTCTGGTAGAAACCGATAGGGGACTTATGATATGTGGTCATGACAAGAAATGCAAGATTAAAGGGCGTTTAGAAACCATAATGCGATATTCGAAATAATAATCATAAATTGTGCGTAACGTTAATATTTACATCGCGAAGAAGCCGTCACTGTGGAGAAAGAGTCCGTATCACTTTTTGCTTCACATATTTACGTATTAAACTGATCAAACTTGTTGTAAGTGGCAACATTTAACTCGCATGACTTGTTCGATATATTTTAAAACAAGTGTGATTTTTTTTTGTACAAATAATGCCATAATTACTGATTTTTAAAGAAGAAACCTCTGTTGACAGAAAATACCTTAAAACTCTATGTTTATCAGAAATATAAAACGGTATTCTACTTAAATATGTTGATTTATGTCGTTCATGTTCCAGCAGCATACACATAATACATTTACCATTTTCTATACGGTCGTTTTCTGTCAAACTTGATGTCCCACAGAAACTGCATTGTTTCGTCAAAACGCCGTATTGCAAATCACCTAAAGTCCGTACCAAAAATAATCAAAAGTCCACTCACGTTGTAACGTAAAAGACTGTATTTGTCAGGTGAAAAAACATGCATTTCAAGGAAAATGAACGGTTCAGTTTTTAGGGGTGCTACATGTATCACCAAAATACGGACGGCTTGTATGTACGTACACATCACTACTCTAACATTGCTAACTATACTGGTCAACAAAAATGGCGAGCTACCTGCTACCGAACAATCGCACTAAATGAATGGCAGAAAAAAAGTCCCGATTTAACTCCTCCTCCAGCTCACCCTCACTATTCAAAATAAACGAATGCACTTTAAACACACACGATTTCTATCTAGATATAGTGTTGGACAAAACTTCAGCCTGCTGTTTATTCGGAACAAAACACATAATTTCATCAAAATATATGTTGTCAAGTCGCAAGTGAAGTAACTATATAATTATTTTTTCCGGATTTGTGAATTTAATATAGATACTGAGATATTCGGCAGCAGATCTCTATATGCATGGTTATTGACAAGTAAGAAGTAATAAATGTTATCTAATCAAAACTCCATTTTCAACTGGCTTTGTACTCTTTGGGATTTCCATCTGTACTCTTCGAATGTATATCGCTCGTCCGCTTCCTCTACTGTATATGCACGAGCAGGTACACTTCTGGGTGATTCCATTAGCATGATTAGCCTAGTATCTAGCGCTCTCGTTGTCTAGAGTTATTTTTAATTATACCGGAACATTTGTTTTAAATCAAGTAAGTTTAGCAGGGAAGGATTTAAAGGCTTTACATATATTAATTGCTGATACTAAGAAGTTTAATTTTAAACCGAAGACAATGTGTCAATTATTCGACTCCTTTGTTGGATCCATTCTTAATTATGGTTGCGAAGCCTGGGGGTTTTCTAAGTCGAAAGAAATTGAAAGGATTCGCTTAAAATTTTGTAAATATATTTTAAATGTTAAGACTTCTACTAGCAATGCGGGTATTTACGGGGAACTTGGGCGGTATCCATTGTATATATTGCGCTATGTTAGAATCGTTAAATATTGGTGCAAAACAGTTAACTCTGACAATATTATAATTTCTAGTATTTACAATAATTCCGTCAATAACATAGAAAATTGGCGTAATAGTTGGGCTGGGAATATTAAAAAGCTTCTAAACAAGTATGGTTTTGGCTATGTTTGGAATAATCCAAATAGAGTTCCTTTGAAAACATTTCATACTGTTTTTAAACAGCGTTTAATTGATTGTTTTGTTCAAAAGTGGAACAGCGATGTTGTAAATAATAGTGTTTTGTCAATGTATTTACATTTTAAAGGCAATTTTGAATATGAACCATATCTCGATATTTTGCCATATAAGTTGCGAATTGTTTTATCAAAACTAAGACTATCGTCGCATTCACTGTGAATTGAAACTGGGCGCTACGCACAGAACAGATTAGAAAGAAACCAACGTTATTGTACCATTTGTAATTCTAATGACATTGAAGATGAATACCATTTTGTTTTGATTTGTCCTGTATATGTTAATATAAGAAGAAAATACATTAAAAAGTACTATTATAAACGTACAAGTGTTTTAAAATTCACAGAGTTAATGAAAACAAGTAATAAGAAAGAGTTGTTTAATTTATCTTGGTTTATAAAAGAAGCATTTGATTCTCGTAATGATTTATTGTTTAATCAAAACTAGGTTTATCCTCGAATGAAAACTATTATCAATTAATTATTTATGTTACTGCTTTTGTGATAATGAGAACAAAATAGTTTTTTTGTTTTTTTAATTTAATATTTAATTTAATTTGCGTAAGTTAAAGTTCAGTGTCATTTCCCCATTTTTATTCAATTATTTAATATTTCACATTATTCAATAATACAATTTATTTGAAACTAGTGTGCAAAATTATGTTTTTGTTGTTTGTTTGTTTTGTTTATTCTGTCACGTATAAATGTTTGCATATTGTATATGATGATAAACTTGTAAAGTTTAAATCAATAAAAAAAATCTGTCTGTCTCCTAAAATGTCTGTCTGTCTGTCTGTCTGTCTGTCTAGATCAATTACATGGCCCACAATGACATTTATAGTTTATTCAGAAGCTTGAAAAAATGATTTCGTATACAAGGAAACAGTCCATGATTAAGGAAGAAAAATTAAATCTGGTATGCAATTATTTGGCGTTGCTAGTGTAATCTATTTAAATCACTCCTCGATTGAAATAAATGTCTCCTTAACGTATTTACTGAGAAGAATATCTCACATAATTGCTGAAAGAAAACATACGTGTTGTAATGAAATCAACGAGATTTATAGCATTACTCAACTTAAGAAAGTGCCATTCAATGGCAAGGTTTCTTTGAATTAAAATGAGTGATACATACAATGCTGGAAAAGTTCATTATTTCAGAGGTATTTCGACACGATGAAAGATTTTCCAAACACATGTATTGATATAGGCTGTAAATCGATACCAATTTGGTAATGCCTTTAGCTACTATTGGTCTCTCGTTGTGTCGTGCCTATAACGTTTATTCTCTTCTGCTCTGCACTCTGCCGAGTTATTAAGCACTTGCTTTGTGTGGCTTTCCAAGCTTGTTTTCATGTAGAGAGTGTGTGTGTATTCTCTTTAACTAAATTGACTAGTAGTGGTAGTGGTGGAGTTGACAGTGATATTGGAGGCGGTGGCGGCGGTGGCGGCGGTGGCAGTATATCTAGGGTATGAGGGGCAGTATATCTAGCAGTAGGAGGAGGAATACATTTAGGAGTATGAGGAGCAGTAGATTTATGAGAAGGAGGAGGTATATATCTAGGAGTAGGAGGAGCAGTATATCTAAGAGTAGGAGGAGGTATATATCTAGCAGTAGGAGGAGGAATACAATTAGGAGTAGGAGGAGCAGTAGATCTATGAGAAGGAGGAGGTATATATCTAGGAGTAGGAGGAGCAGTATATCTAAGAGTAGGAGGAGGTATATATCTAGCAGTAGGAGGAGGAATACATTTAGGAGTAGGAGGAGCAGTAGATCTATGAGAAGGAGGAGGTATATATCTAGGAGTAGGAGGAGCAGTATATCTAAGAGTAGGAGGAGGTATATATCTAGGAGTAGGAGGAGGAATACATTTAGGAGTAGTAGGAGCAGTAGATATATGAGAAGGAGGAGAAGTAGATCTAGGAATAGGAGGAGCAGTAGATATAGGAGCAGGAGAAGAAGTAGATCTAGGAATAGGAAGAGCAGTAGATCTAGGAATAGGAGGAGCAGTATATCTAGGAGTAGGAGGAGCAGTAGATATAGGAGCAGGAGGAGAGGTAGATCTAGGAATAGGTGGAGCAGTATATCTAGGAGTAGGAGGAGCAGTAGATATAGGAGCAGGAGGAGAGGTAGGTCTAGGAATAGGTGGAGCAGTATATCTAGGAATAGGAGCAGTAGTATATCGAGGAGTAAGAGCAGTAGTAGATCTAGGAGTAGGAGCAGTAGTAGATCTAGGAGTAGGAGCAGTAGTAGATCTAGGAGTAGGAGGAGGAGTAGATCTAGGAGAATGAGGAGCAGTGAATCTAGCAGTAGTAGATCTAAGAGTAGGAGCAGTAGTAGATCTAGGAGTAGGAGGAGAAGTATATCTAGGAGTAGGAGGAGCAGTAGATCTAGGAATAGGAGGAGCAGTATATCTAATAGAAGGATCAGCAGTAGATCTAGGAGTAGTATGAAGAGCAATAGCTCTATGAGTATGAGGAGCAGTAGATCGAGAAGAAGGAGGAGCTGTAGATCTAGGTGTATGTGGAGTAGTAGGCATATGAGCATGAGGAGCAGTAGATGCAGGAGCAGTAGATTTAGCATTAGGATGAGCAGTAATCTAGCAGTAGGAGAAGCAATATATATATCTAGAAATAGGTGGAGCATTATATCTAGGAGAAGGACGAGTAGTAGATCTATGAGCAAGAGGAGCAGTAGATCTAGCATGCATTAGCATGAGCAGTAGATCTAGGAGTACGAGGTGTAGTAGATCTAGCAGTAGGAGGAGCAGTGATCTATCAGTAGGAGGATTAATTGATCTAGAAGTAGGTGACGCAGTATATCTAGGAGTAGGAGGAGCAGTAGATCTAGGAGTAGGAGGAGCAGTAGATCTAGGAGTAGGAGGAGCAGTATATCTAGGAGTAGGAGGAGAAGTAGATCTAGGAATAGGAGAGCAGTAGATCTAGGAATAGGAGGAGCAGTAGATCTAGGAGTAGGAGGAGCAGTATATCTAGAAGTAGGAAGAGCAGTAGATCTAGAAGTAGGAGGAGCAGTACATTTTGGAGTAGGAGGAGCAGTAGATCAAGCATTAACAGGAGCAGTAGATCTAGGCGTACAAGTAGTAGTAGATCTAGCAGTAGGAGGAGTGATCTAACAGTAGGAGGAGGAGCAGATCTAGAAGCACGTTGAGAGGTATATCTAGCAGTAGAAAAATCTGTATATCTATCAGTATGTATATGTAGATCTAGAAGTATGAGGAGTAGTAGATCTAGAAGTAGGAGGAGCAGTAGATCTAGAAGCACGTTGAGCGGTATATCTAGCAGTAGAAAAATCTGTAGATCTATCAGTATGTATATGTAGATCTAAAAGTATGAGGAGTAGTAGATCTAGGAGGAGGAGTAGCAAATCTATGAGTAGGAGGAACAGTATATCTAGAAGTAGGAGGAGCAGTAATCTAGCAGTAGGAGGAGCAATATAGTTAGAAATAGATGGAGCAGTATATCTAGGAGTAGGAGGAGCAGTATATCTAGTAGTGGCAGGAGCAGTAGATCTATTAGTAGGCGGGACAGTATATCTAGGAGTAGGAGGAGCAGTAGATCTAGGAGTAGGAGTAGCAGTAGGAGTAGGAGGAGTAGCAAATCTATGAGTAGGAGGAACAGTATATCTAGAAGTAGGAGGAGCAGTAATCTAGCAGTAGGAGGAGCAATATAGTTAGAAATAGATGGAGCAGTATATCTAGGAGTAGGAGGAGCAGTATATCTAGTAGTGGCAGGAGCAGTAGATCTAGTAGTAGGCGGGACAGTATATCTAGGAGTAGGAGGAGCAGTAGATCTAGGAGTAGGAGGAGCAGTAGGAGTAGGAGGAGTAGCAAATCTATGAGTAGGAGGAACAGTATATCTAGAAGTAGGAGGAGCAGTAATCTAGCAGTAGGAGGAGCAATATAGTTAGAAATAGATGGAGCAGTATATCTAGGAGTAGGATAAGCAATAGATCTATGAGCTGGAAGAGCAGTATATCTAGGAGTATTAGGAGAAGCAAGAGGAGATCTAGGGGTCGGAGGAGCAGTATATCTGGTAGTAGGAGGAGCAGTATATCTAGAAGTAGGACGAGCAGTAGATCTAGAAGTAGGCGGAGCAGTATATCTAGAAGTAGGAAGAGCAGTAGATCTAAAAGTAGGCGGAGCAGTATATCTAGAAGTAGGAAGAGCAGTAGATCTAGAAGTAGGAAGAGCAGTAGATCTAGAAGTAGTTGACGCAGTATATCTAGCAGTAGAAAAATCTGTAGATATATCAGTATAAGTATCTGTAGAGCTAGAAGTATGAGGATTAGTAGATATAGAAATAGGTGGAGCAGTATATCTAGGAGTAGGAAGAGCAGTAGATCTAATAGTAGGAGGAGCAGTATATCTAGAAGTAGGAAGAGCAGTATATCTAGTAGTAAGAGGAGCAGTAGATCTAATAGTAGGAGAAGCAGTAGATCTAGAAGTAGGAAGAGCAGTAGATCTAGAAGTAGGTGGAGCAGTATATCTAGTAGTAAGAGGAGCAGTAGATCTAATAGTAGGAGAAGCAGTAGATCTAGAAGTAGGAAGAGCAGTAGATCTAGAAGTTGGTGGAGCAGTATATCTAGCAGTAGAAAAATATGTAGATATATCAGTATGAGAATCTGTAGAGCTAGAAGTATGAGGATTAGTAGATATAGAAGTAGGTGGAGCAGTATATCTAGGAGTAGTTGGAGCAATAGATCTAGGAGTAGGAGGAGCAGTATATCTAGTAGTAAGAGGAGCAGTAGATCTAATAGTAGGAGAAGCAGTATATCTAGGTGTAGGAGGAGCGGTATCTAGGAGTAGGAGGAGCAACTAGGAGTATGAGGAGCAGTAGATCTGGGAGCAGGAGGAGCAGTATATCTAAAAGTAAGAGGAGTAGTATATCTAGGAGTAGGAGGAGTGATCTAACAGTAGGAGTAGCAGTAGATCTAGCAGTCGGAGCAGTGATCTAACAGTAGGAGTAGCAGTAGATCTAGCAGTATGAGCAGTGATCTAGCAGTAGGAGTAGCAGTAGATCTAGCAGTATGAACAGTGATCTAGCAGTAGGAGGAGCAGCAAATCTAAAAGTAGGTGGAGCAGTATATTTAGAAGTAGGAAGATCAGTAGATCTATCAGTATGAGGACATGTAGATCTAGAAGTATGAGGAGTAGTAGATCTATCAGTATGAGGACCTGTAGATCTATCAGTATGAGGACCTGTAGATCTAGAAGTATGAGGAGTAGTAGATCTATCGGTATGAGGACCTGTAGATCTATCAGTATGAGGACCTGTAGATCTAGAAGTATGAGGAGTAGTAGATCTAAGAGTAGGAGGAGCTGTATATCTATCAGTAGGAAGATCAGTAGATCTATCAGTATGAGGATCTGTATATCTAGGAGTATGAGAAGTAGTAGATCTATCAGTAGGAGGGGCAGTAGATCGATCAGTAGGAGGGGAGTAGATCTAGGAGTAGGATGATCAGTAGGTCTATCAGTATGAGGATCTGTATATCTAGAAGTATGAGGATATGTAGATCTGGGAGTATGAGGAGTAGTAGATCTAGGAGTAGTATGAGGAGTAGTATGAGGAGTAGTAGATCTAGGAGTAGGAGGAGCTGTAGATCTATCAGTATGAGGATCTGTATATCTAGGAGTATGAGGAGTAGTAGATCTGTCAATAGTCTTATACTTCTAGATATACAGATCCTCATACTGATAGACCTACTGATATTCTTACTCCTAGATCTACTCCCCTCCTACTGATAGATCTACTGCCCCTCATATGTAGATCTAGGAGTATGAGGAGTAGTAGATCTAGGAGTAGGAGGAGCTGTAGATTTAGGAGTAGGAGGAGCTGTAGATTTAGCATTAGCAGGAGCAGTATATTTAGCAGTAGGAGGAAGAGGAGTAATAGGCATAGGAGTAGTAGGATGATGAGTTTAACGATTTTGTGTTTAATCAGACGGTGTATGAATTACCGAATGTGTGTGATTAGCTCCTACTTCTGCTTTAATACCAAAATCGTTGCACGCCAACACATGTTTGTAACAAATAATTATGTACAGGTCACGACCGTACCTACTTATTTACTTACATACCTACTTACTTACTTACTTTCCTACTTACTTACATAGCTTACGTTAAGTATATATTCGCATATAAATATTAAAATCTGTTTTATATAATTTTATACAGTGCAGCTTGACGTAGAAATTTACTTACTTACTTACGTACTTAGGTACTTACGTACTTACTTACTTACTTACTTAATAACCTTACTTACGTACTTACTTACTTACTTACTTACTTACTTGCGGTATAACGCGCCATTCTTGCCAAAACATTTGTCAAGGAGGTGACTAAAACTTTGTTTACCCCCTATGTCCGCTCTGACGGCTATAACTGATCAAATTTAATTATAGTTAGGTTTCCACAATGCTTTTTGGCCACAACATTTTTTATTTCAATTTCTAGATGTGTCTGTTCAGTGTTCGTGAATACCTACAAATCCTCATGTTTAGGTAGGTTTCCAGACCGCCTTTGGCTACTTATCGTTTTTTAATTATTTCAATTTCTATATGTGTCTGTTCATTGTTCGTGAATACATATAAATTGTGATGTTTATGCAGGTTTCCACAATGCCTTTGGCCGCTTATCATTTTTTTAATTATTTAATTTCTAGATGAGATTTACTAGTTTATTTAAGTCTCATCACAGTACAATATTATCTACAACACAACAACTCATAAAATATAACTGTGTCATTCTTTTTAGAATTACAAGAGACTATACAATCTAAATATACGTATGACATGTGTTAAGTGTTCGTGAATACATCATGTACATACAACTGTTATAAGTAAACATAGTTAAATACGAAGAAAAGAAAGGACCATGAAAAGAGTGTGCCATTTTGTGGAATAGCTCGAAACTTGAATATATGATCCATCGGTATGTATATTTTTAATTTTAAAATAAATCAAGAATTTAAACTCTTGAATATGTCAGTGAACTAATAAGTATGTGAAATTAATTCACTGCATATGTGTATCATATATTATATAATTTTCCGTAATTCAGTAAGTGTAAAACCACGTACATTAATCTCACACGATTGTGCCGAAAATAAAACATTAAACCAAAGGTATAAGAAAACTAGAAATATGTCTATGGGACACTTATGCCCCCACTGAAAACAATCGGCGAAAAACTAAATTTTGACAAAAAAAGACCGTAATACAATGTGGACTTTGACGCCGAATCAATATGAACATCTTGACATCATATGTAAGCATCCTGTAAAGTTTCGAATTACAGTTTTCAAAAAAAAATGTCGTTTTTATTGTTCAATAAAATTGAACTGAATTGGGTTTTAAGGCGCACCAACACATGAAAGGTTATATGGCGCCTAACAGGAATGAACGTGCCAGCATCACGATAAAAATATAGAGAATGGCCTAGAACCTTCTTAACTGTAGAACTGGAGAGTTGCTGCAAATTCTATAGTTAACACTCTACTTGCGAGCCTACCCCTCTGCATGTGACGGTGTGTTAGTGAGAATTCAGTGGTTGTATTCTACGCATTTCTAATTAAAACGATTTTGATTTGCTAATATATTATTTCCGGCGAATTTGATGTTTTGTTATTTTTGTACAGGAATTCAACAGAAAAGACCACGTGTTGGAGAATCGACTTCGGGTCCCGTCTTTATTCCATTAAGCGATTTAAGCCGACATTAAGGTTTTAATTCATACCCCAGCCAACCCCGTTTTCGCTTCTTGGAGAAGGGATTGGATGAGGTATGAAATTTAATACTCGGACCATGTAATGTGTATTTTATTGTGAATAATTGTGACCTACTAATCAAAAGGTAAACGCTTTACAGTCAAGCGTGTGTGATAGGAACCTGGCCAATTTAATAAACATATATAATATAAATAGCATTTATTTTGAAAACAATAGACAATGCCTCGGTACATCAACATAATCGCATTTGCATTAGTGATAATGACTGCCATTATCGTGTATACAGTAGTATATCAATACGGTTTTCCCAAAATCCGGAATTTCGGAGAAGAGTATATCAAGCCGTTTCATGGAAGAAATAAATCTACTGTTGGTTCTATAAACAACGATTGTGTATTAACACCAGAGCATACACAACGTTCGACTATCACAGACGATGGTCTCATTAACTTGTTTAAGACATGTTTACCTGGTTATGAATTAAAACAAGGAATTAACTTGCAATCATTCAATCAAGTTTTCAAGAATACGCTGTTCTGGCCTATGAACTGTTCGGCCCCGGTCATTGGATTTTCAAAAACACCAACAGAGAAAGTGGCGCTTTCTAGCAATACTGGATCTGGAACCATTTGGACGAGGACCTGCTGGAACAGTTAACTGGTATGTATGGGGCAAAAATAATTATTTGAGAAAATATTATTGTAAATATTTGGCCGTAGTTCTTTACATAAACTAAAGTCACTTACACAAACATTTTAATAGCTACTTCTACTAAATGAGTATTCTAAACTTCGTGAAATTGTATGGTCTTGAACGTTACTTAATAATTGTATTTGGTCATAACTGATTTTTGAATTACTGCAAAATCCAAAATGGCCACCACTGCCACAACATAATTTAAACAAATAGATGTTTATACTATTGCTACTTCTGTAGAACCATACAAGGAACTGATACGGGTTCCTTACAAACATGATCGGTTCGGTGACAGTTAGTTTGTCATCGATGAAATTTAATTTGGTAAGATTTCCAATACCCGTGTTAGTCTCTTACCGGTAAACCGGAGATGTCATCCGTCTATATATTTTCAGTAATCAAACGATCGTCATGCTAATTAACAGAGAGGTAAATGCCTTCTACATGACGAAGTGTCCGAGCAACTCACTGCTCCCTATCACCGTTGATCAAGGTCGCACTGCGGAGTCATTTTCGTGATCGGCCTATAACTAATAGAGGGATTTCAAAATACTTTACAAAAATATAGCTCCCAACAATACCCACCACCCCCAAGCACTCCATCCTCTTCGCTGAATCCATTAGGGCATGTGTGTAGTTCGAAAGTTTATAGTCCCTCCGCCATATTTTAACCGATAGGACATCTACGCCGGTAAAGGCACAATATTGTCTGGACTTTTGAGTGCTTGTGTGTAGTTTAATGTATCTATTACCGTCTACTTGTAACAGATATACTGCTGCCACACTGGAATACCACGCCGTAGTGCATGATACCCAACCCAGTCACTTTTTTCTGACACTGGTCCAACCAGACGTATTACTACCCATTATTTGCTCGTCAAGCAAGGGTTACAAATAACTGCTAACATTTTTGAAGATTTTGATCTGAGATGCTTGCTTGTTTTCAAAACAAACGTCTAGAACTGTTCTTTTAAAAATAAATAACGCGAGAAAAAAATTACCGAGATTTTGGTATCATTTCTGATTGGCTGATACTGATGCACCTTCTATCCAAGATATACAGAACGGCAGAAAAAACAATAAATTAATAAATAATTAAAGAGGGGAATTTCATCACTATATCGATGAACTAAATGTGGATGGTCAAAAATACTACAATAAAAAAAAAAAATTACGGATATGCGTTTCCGGTTTCTTTCTTTTTTTTTCTGCACAAAGGATCAAGACGTTTGTATTTACAATCAAGCGTTGAAGATGATCAAGACTACCCATTTAGCAACTCTGTCCGACAGGTAATTGTCCTATTTCAAAGCTTCGTCATTTACTTGCTACATGTTTTATTTGGTTTGCACACCTAGCTGTATCGACAAACGTTTAAAGAAATAGAGGTTATTGATGTGAAATGACATGCTAGTATTAGGTAACCAGTCGCCTTTGAGTCCGAGGTCCGAGACTCTCATCGATGCCACTGGGTGTCTTCGGTGTGTCCTTAGACAAGACACTGCCCTCAGCCTCGTTTGTCGGATGGGGACGTAAACCAGGCGGTCCTGTGTATCATAGTTTTACCTTTGAGAACGATAAAAAAAAAGCTATTCTATTCGGTAGAGTGAGTAGCATACGGCTCCTGGATTCGAAGGGCATGGTTCCCAGATACGTATGTATCCCATCCCTCACTCTGGAATAACATGTACTCTGTTGATGAGCCGTTTAACAAAAAAAAAACAGTTTTGCGCATCCTTGAAATGATTTCTTAATTTACATCCATAATAAAGATCTGTTTGAAATGGATACTCAATGATTTTACGGCATAAATATGTGCAGACAAAAGCATAAAGTAAAATCCCATTAGTTGAACTTTTAGTTTTTTGTCAACTTTTTTTCCACTTACTTCTCTTTCCTAGGTATTTATTCTAGGAGTGTTTATAATGGTTGATGCTAATGTGTTCAAAGGTGAAACAGCATGTCCAGGTGATGATGGCGTGTACATTATAAAAACCCACAAGCCGGAACGCTTTGCTATGAAAGTTAACTGTTCAAATGTAAATTACACCAAGGCCATCGTACTTCAACGAAATCCGTTCGATGCTATCCTTGCCGAATACAACAGACGAAAAGCGGGGAAAACGGAATTTGCTCCTATGTCTAGCTTTAATGTTCCAGATGAGTTATGTTGTACTTATATTGTCGGAAGTTTCTTTTTTTGTTCAGTATATATGCATTATCTATTGTTTCATGTATATGTATGAACTGAGTGAATAAAAGATTTGTTGTTGTTGTTTTTTTTTGTTTTTTTTTAATCGGTAATTAAGAGAAAAAAGAGCTTTCCAAGCGGTAACTGTGGTTCATAGTTTGCACAATCACTGGTTCCCGTCGAATGCAGACGGTTAAAACACATTCACCACACATCAAACAAACGTTTTCAATATCAACAATCGATCACTCAATTAATTCTATGTGGTGCATTCATTTATTTTGAACAAGAAATTGTTGTTATGAAGCATGTTTTTGCAATTATAGCTGTAGATATGTTTGAGGTAGGTGGTGGGTTAATGGAACGTTTTAAGCTTGGTTTACTACCAAATCACACTTATGAAAGAAACACGGCTGGAAATCCGTATATAACGCGGGACCTATTTTCATTTTTTACCTGCGATCGACGAAGCAACATAAAACATGTACACAAATATTAGGATCTAAGTGCGATTTAAACTCATGGCCTTCAAATTGACAAAGCATATACATTTCCAGTGAGCTATGTATTCAGTTGATTATTCAATAGTGTGATTCAATGCGATTCTAAGTACATACGCTCATCAGATACATTCCTGAGCTTCAGCAAATATAGAATACACATGTGCTAATATCCTTTTGCAACAATAAGACTGATAAACTAACTTGTAGAGAGCGTAGTCCAGTGGTAGAGTGACGAACTTCAGATCGAGAGGTCGTGGGTTCGATCCTCACCGCGGCCACGTTATTGCTCCTTGAGCAAGATAATTAATCAACATTGTTTAGGAAGCCATCGAGAGTGATTAATCTAAGTTGCAAGAACTTGTTTCGCAATCGATGTAAAATAAATATGTTTAACTAAAAAAAAATATATATATACGAGTGTACGTACAGTGTTTGTTTTGTTTCAATATTTTTATTGATTATCCATTATGAGACGAATGTATATGGTTTAAATCGACATGGACTATTAGTTGGCTCTATGGTAGGTATTTGTTAATGATAAGGGCAGTGTTGTTCTTGATGTTCATTACATGGTCTCGCCTTAATTTCATTAAGCGATGGGAAGCAGGATTTTATAACGAATATTTCGACAATAAAACACGTTTAAAAATATTGTTTACTGAAAAACATGTAATGACCTGTTTACAATTACGTAGTAAATGTTTTAATTAACAATATGAAAACTTTTTAGGCCGAAATTAAGTTTTTATTATATACCCCACCCTACCCCGTTTTCGCTTCTTGGAGAATGGGTTGGATGGGGTATTAAAGTTAATACTCGGACCACGTAATGTGGTACACCGAAAACGGTTTGAATACGATATCCCGCTATTAGTACTTTATTTCTTTACTTTAAACATATTTTATTGCTTTTCTTCTATATACAAACAAAATAATTGTGTCACAGGTTTTTCCAACATAAATAAAGGCCCTTCCGAACAGTATTGTAATTTACAGTTAACAAGATGGCAATATAATTAACTGAGTTAATAGAAAAAATGTATGATATTGATTATCATTATAGTACGAAATGTGTGTACCAGCCGGAGAGAAAAAAATACACAATTTATATAGACATGTCTTTCTCAGAATACAAATAATGCTACATAATTCATGTAATTAGAACGAATTATAACAGAGCAAAAAAACAATAGACTCTTGTAAATGAAAATAATAAGATGAATCTACATTTACACACCCATATGCATGCACACATATATGTTTACATTACGAGTTCCCGCCGTAATTTCATTAAGCGATGCGAAAGGTTATATAAGCAAGATTTTATAACGGATATTTATTTTTCGACAAAAAAATGCAATAACCTGTTTAAAATTACCTATTAAATGTTTTATTTGACAATATGTAATTTTTAAGTCGAAATTAAGGTTTTATTTCATACCCCAGCCAACCGCGTGTTCGCTTCTTAGAGAAGGGGTTGGATTACTCGGACCAAGGAATGATCTCCTAATACCTTATACACGAGTGTATAGCCCTGTTACGGCAGAATGAGAAATTGATGAAAGTTCCTTATATATATACGATTCTCCTTAATTGTTACGTTAGCAGCTTTGAGAACTATGGTTTCTAAAATGTATTAAGAACTAAGGTTTAAAGCAGATTTGTGACAACTCCGGTTCTCATCCGATATCCTAGGTTTTCATAAATGGCGCCCGTTTGGTGACCTATGTTCTCAGTCGAAACGGTAGAATGTGTCATGTGTATCTGTTGTTAAAATCGCTTTACTTTTAAGTTTCGTATAAATAATTTGATAAAATTCAGACACAATTTTATAAATAAGTTATCAATATTGTAATCTTTTTGTTTATTTTCGCAAGACACACTTAGCATTTAGTGCGCGCTTTTTTAAATTTCAGAATGGAGAAGGATTGTCGGTCGGCTTGTGAAGATTTGGTATGATCATTCAGTGTACTGGCTGACTAAATTTACACTTCCAATACATGTGTTGCACTATGAGCGATTAGAAGAGAACATTGCCTGGGAAATGTACAATGTCTTTAAGTTTCTACAATATCCAATCACGTTCCAGTCTCTTAGGTGTGCTTCCATAAACTCAGAGGGAAGCTTCCGCAGAAATAAACCTGACTGGATGACCACAGCGAGGTTCTTCTCCAAACAGATGACGATTAGCTTAAACAATAAAATTAAGCAACTGGAGAATATTCTCAAGGAAAAGGAGATAAATATCACAATAGCTAAAGGCAACACAACATGGACCGGCAGTGATTTATAATTTAAGATATAACGATGATGAGATTTACAATCTGGGACGGTAGTCTATGTGAGTGGTTTTATGGTCGGAAATTTCGTCTTACGGCGACGAGGTAGCGGAGCCGTAAAACGTAATTTCAGACCGTAAGACCAACCACATACCATCCCAGATTGAAAAGCTTAGCATGGTTATCTTGATTATAATGCTTTTCGATTCAGAGTCTACAAATATAAAATCAAATCATAAATACACACTTGTTTTTCTATGAAAACTCAAATTCACGGATGCCAGCATTTTGTTGCCGTCATCCAATATTACATAATAGTTGCTTTAGAATTCGTATTCACTCTCTAATAGGAAAATCAGGTATTTAAAGTCCTAGACTTCCATGTATTCTGGCCGTAATTAGGGGCAATATAAAAAATCATGAAAGACCAATAAAATCAGCATTAAACGTAGACAATGTATCATGTTGACGACTGTTAAGAGTTTGATCAGAGTCTACCTAGAGACTCTTTTTCTTTAGATTGATACTGTTTACATTTGATACTATTTGCTGCTATTTACATTTGATCGCCACCACCTACCCATCGCGTGCACACTCACGCACGCACGCACACACATACGCACGCACGTACGAGCGCGCGTGCGTGCATGAATGCATATGTAGCAATGAAAGAGAGTGTTACCCCCATCTTTCTCACTCCATGCATTTGTAGCGACGATACTTTTAAATGAATATAATATACTAGAAGATTGGGGTCTATATATTTGGTGCTCCCATGCATTTATACGAACTAGAATTATACTATGTTGTGTTTAGTATGCCTATTAAGCATCGATGCGGGTGACGTTGATATTGGGTCTTTATTGCATTTATAAAATATATAATTGCATTCTGCTTAATATGTTTATTATGCATTCTAAACGTAGATATGTGATTTTTGTTGATTTGTTTAGCGCTGTTACTTTTTAACGAATAAATCAAACATTTAAAGCATTATTGTCTTTAGATTCGGGTAACATATTTGGGTATATATTGCATTTATATTGTCTAGAATTGCATGTTAATGCTTATTGTGTCTACGAAGCCTAGGGAATGTGTATAGTTTAGATGTTGTGTGTAGCAAAGTTATTGCTTTGGGTAGATTTGGGCAAGGATTTGGGTAAGGAGTTGGGTTTCAAAAGTTACAATATGCACATATGTTATATATGTATGTAAACTTTATTAATACAAAAGACCAAATGGCCTATCAGTATACAATACAAAACACATCATATTTATAATTTAACAGTCAATGGCTTGCTGGCATTCCTTTTACCAGTATATGTAATATATTTATTATTGTCCATCTGATGAATACACATTTGTTATTTTATAATCAAATATATAGATAGTTTATCATTAATATAAAAATCCATAGGCCTATCAGTATACATCTACTAACTTAATTAACAAAATGATAACAATAATTATAATAATAATAGATGTCCCAGTGCATTACAACTACTCAAAACTATTTAACCTCATACAATGAGGTTAAAATCTAGGTAACATTCCTAGTCAATATTACATGGAAATATACAATTCGTTTTTATATTTGCCTTAATCATGACACATGAAGTTAAGATCTTGCCGAAACGAAATGCAAGAAATTGGATGTGTAGATTAACGCATGAACAAGACATCATTTATGTTAACACAATAAAATAAAATAAATAGATAAATAAATAAGTAAGCAAACAAAATGTTGGACTTATAGAAAAACATATACTTCCTAATCTCAATCAAATTAATCAAAAGTGACTTTTAAAATTATTATGAAATCTTATTCTGTCCTAATTCAAATAGAACATACTATTTCTCTTCAAGAATGCTTTGTATGTATAGTTCGAAATATTTCTTATTGTTTTAACATTTTCATTTTTCATTAATTCTATAAATTTTGGTATATTCGGGCGTTTCCAATAGTAAGCTTTAATATATTGTACCCTAAGATCAGAATAAAGGGGACATTCGAGTAAAAAATGAAACTCGTCTTCTAGAGTGTTACATAATTGGCATTATATATATGTGTAACTTCTAAAACTACATTTTGTATATTTGGGCATGCATTTGGGTAGCTTTGGGTAAGGATTTCAGTTTTTTCTGATGTTACAATATACACATAATCTGTCTTGCCACATTTTATGTGAAAAGTTCATCTTCTGAAACTAACAATGCTAGATCTGGGCAAAGATTTGAGTAGATTTGGGTAAATATGTATTGTTTCAGAAGTTACACTATACACATATACTTAAGTGCCACGTTATATGTGTATAGTGGTAGATTTGGGCAAGGATTTGAGTAAATATTTCTTGTTTCAGAAGTTACACAATACACATATACTTTCGTGCCACGTTATATGTGTATAGTGGTATATTTGGTCAAGGATTTGGGTAGATTTGGGTAGATTTGTGCAAGGATTTGGGTAGATCTGAGTAAGGATTTGGGTAGATTTGGGTTGATTCGGGTAGATTTGGGTAGATTTTGGAGATTTAGGTATTTCGTGACACCCTTTAAAATTGCCATATCGCCATAATGACATGATTATCATGCATTGACTATGTTAATTCCATTGGTGTTTTGCTTAATATGCGAACCTTGGTGAAATAAATAAAAGAATGTAGTATTGATAGTATCAGTGTTTTATTGACCCTTATCAGGAAGTGTTAAATAACATATTAATCTCCTATTAATTACACGCTGGGTTTGGGGGGACAATTTCTGCACATAACGTCTAGGTCTTTTAAAGGGACCGGAACCGATTAATTGATGCTAATGTGCTTTAGTTCTTAAATGATATGTGCGCATGCATGAAATAAGCCACATATTAAGTTCGGGTTAATTATTATTTATAAAGATGTTGAACACTTATTAAATCGATTTTTTACGGGCCCTACGTTAGTGCGAATGTACTTTGAATAAGGAACTTAAAACACATTGTGATGGTTTTACTGGTAAGTACTCACCTAGGTATATGTCAATAATATTCTGATTGTTTTGCGTATTTCGCGTTTGATTAGAGATAGTTTTACATTACGTATTACTAGAATTACCGCTATAAATGCGTTTGTAAAAGAAATTTTCGAAATATTTAATGTTAACGCTGATTTACAGTTACTTGAATTTCAACAATATTCAATTACAAGGGGGTAATTTAGGAGTATCCATGTTTCATTTTATTATAGACGGAACATCTGCAATAAATATATATAAGAGTGAGAAAATACATACAACTACAAAATACCTTTCGAAAAGCACTGGATCCCGGAGGGGATACAAACATGTTGGAATAAACTAATAGATGGGGAGAAAAACATTTATACAGTTTATAAAAATAAATGTGTTTTTTTTCCCGTCTATATATATATATATATATAATTATATATAGGGAGAAGTATTTGCGAACAACCAAGGACAGACAACCTTCGGACGAACTACGGCAGGGCGCCTAGCTATGATGAAATACACAGACATCAAACGTATGCATTGACTTCCTATAAAGGATAGCTGCAACACACGCTGATACACTGTATCTCTACATCATAACCCATTCGTCTGGAGGCACAATTAACATATACATACATACATACATACATACATACATACATACAATTATAGCTATTATAAGTGGGATCACATTTAAGGATTCATTTTATATATATATCTATATAAATTGGAGAGGAAACTGGGTGTTGATACAAAACCTCGTTATGAGGTGCAAAATTTAAACCGAATTATGTGACATAAATACTATATATATATAACACACCATATCTCCATCACCCAAGTATAACGCCTCATATCCGCAAACCGAGTGTAACCAAACATGGTCGTTAATATGACCAGTTTAAATTAGTTTGCTTTGGTATCTCTCAGATACATGTATCTTTTAAAGAGTTTGATGACATATTAATGTCTATATAACATGGTAGCAGTCTTACATGCAAGATATACAGGCCATTTTCTTCTGAGTCTCTGTCAAACAAATGCTTTTCCACGAGGATCTTCGACGCCAAAATGCCTCATATCTCGTGTTAATATTCAAAACATGTACGCCGTAGCTAATGTTTTCCATTTGATAATATGATTGGGAACAATTTGCTAAAAGTAGAACTTTCCGCGGTCATAGTATTGTTTTATTTCGGTCAAATACGTAGATTATCCTGAATGTTTGTTTGTTTGTCGGACTGGTGTTTTACGTCATTTTCAACAAATATAAGGTCATATATGTTTTTTTCCAAAATCTACAGTTTCAATGAAAATTTAGTTAACAGGTTCTTGTTATTTACTGAGGCACTTTATTCGATGCGACCCGTATCGGCGTTGTTAGACAGTTTGCTGGTCTCCTACTCGGACACGTGGATTTTCGGCAGGTTCGAATCCCATTGGAAGCCCGACTTGTCAATTGAAAAAGTGTCGACTCTTATGTATGGCGGGAGATATACAGTACTGCTTCTACCCTTGAAAAATGGGGTGATCTGCCTCAACCGACCGTCACATATGGCCTAATATGTGCTAAAATGAAATAAAATACCATTCAAACAAAACAGAACTCTTCTTACATCAAGACCATGCCAAATTAAAGTTGTTATTTGCGGCATTAAGCGTGATATTTGTATAAATAAATTGTTTAGCTTGTTTAACGATGTAAATAAAACACGTACGTATATGCAATTTGTGACTGTTTAACTGTGATCTGATATTAAACTTATGATTTCGTTTGGAGGTTATATACACATTCAGTTCGACTTTAACAAAACATCGGGTTTATTAATAACGTACCCAACTGCTTGGAAACGCATCTTATCTTTTGCTATAATGGGTACCGTATAATATAGCAAACACAGTTTTAAAAAAAAAATAGATCACGGGTGAGGTGATAAAAATATAATGCAGACTTGAACCAGTACTATCTCATCTCAGAAACAGTTTACTGAAAGGTTAATCGAATGATTACACATATATGAAAGGGAAACATGTCACTTTTACAGGGGAACACTTTCTGCATGCCAAACACGAAACTCGGCATGCATTTTGAAGCAAACCGTATCGATGTTTTAAATAACATACGAATGGCATTGTTGATAAAACTACAGTTTACTTCCATTTTGATATTTAGTCCGCAAGTGTTAATTTTGAAGCTGCCTTTAAATACATCAATAAAAGGGGTTGCGGGTAAATATTTGAAATTTATGTTTGTTCTTCGTTATTTTACCATATATTTTTAAATCAATAATTATGCATTGTTCTCAACACGAAGAAATATTGTCAAACAATTTATATATTTTGAACTCTGTGAGAAAAACACGTTTGGGATAGTTTAGCATCATTTACACAGTCTTAATGTGTAATATATATGCTAATATCGTTTGAGTTTGATGTTATAAGTTACTTTTTAAATATGTTGATAGTTTTATAACTATAGTCTCTTGTAATTCTAATTAGAATGACATGGCTTTCTTTTCGTGTTTACGATGTATTATTTATGTTTGTATTTATTGTAAACCATGATGATACTTTAATAAAGAAATAATAATATATATTCTGATCGGGTTTATTTTACAATCATCAAACATCCCGTTCATCGATTTCTACATGTAGGGTCTATTATATCTCCGTATTGGGTTCTAAAACAAGTTATCTCATATATCACGTACGATGTCTTTCAATGATGTAGGAAACATAAATAGAGTTTATTCCACCGTATGATAAAATCAGCAAATTGAATTGAAATGAAGCTCTGTCACATTTATTCTACAATATTTGAACGGCCACTAATTACTTTTACATGGAATACCTAGAACTGTATTAATTCATGCTCAAGGGATGCACTTACGCCCAAAACTTTTAAACCTGGCATTGATTGAATAACCCCTAATTTCTTAGAGAGACAACATGGCGGAATATAGGGATGTGTTTCATACATTGGTCTAGTATAAATGCATCGATGGGCCCCATTCTCTTTAGGAATTAGGGCTCTATCTGGCTTGATCTAAACCGCGACCCGCTCTTTATTCAACGATTGAATCTGTCGTTTATTAGTACATGGTACCCATTAGTACAGACTTACACGTCTGAAATTTCTGTCAACCACGGTGCAGCGGGGGTGGCTTTGGCTCACAAGTTCTAGGTCGTGGGCTCGATCCCCTACCGGGTCACACCAAATACTTAACTAGTAGCTCCATTGCTTGACGCTGATGATATAAGGGTTATGCTATGACTGGTCGGTCCGATGTCAGTTTAATGTGACTGGATGAGTCATGTGTCTACGGCTTGATCCACTTCCATGTATATGTACTATTTATTCACACTGCATGTACTTAGCGTATCTGAGCATATTTGGTCCATTTTTACTAATATACATTTTTTCACTATACATTCTTACATATTGAAAATAATATTCTGATTAAGAAAACTTATGTTTTAAGATTTTGCATCAGTATGTTTAACATCTCGTTGTGATATTATCACAATAAATTAGAAATAAACCTCAAATCCAAGAGCTTATCGTAATCAGAAATTTTCAAAATGCAAATATATGCATAATTATATACACGGCTGTTCATTTGACGAACTAACATCATTAAATCTCAAATCTCAGAGCTAGTCTTCATCATGCTTAATATCATGCAAATATATGCATAATTATGCACACGGCTGTTCATTTGACGAACTAACATCAATACATTGACTATCACAGAAGCAGACCAACTCACTCAGTAATTCTGGTCATTGACAGCTGGTTCATAACATGTGGACTTGTGTCTTTATCAATTTCATAGCCACACTCTGTTGAGTCTGGCATATTTAGCATGTCCTCTCCAGATCAGTAACTTATTTGCACATTTGATAGATGAAGTAAAAACTTATCATCTATTTGGGGGAGGGTGGGTGTGGGTAACTATCTTCCTTGGTTTTAAACACTGGTTTTCAAGTAACCTTTTTTATTCTCAACATATTCAGAGACATACATTTATCCGACAGATAATTATTAAGCCTCACCAGCACTGTTCATCGTGACATTAGATGCCATTTTCCTGCCAATTTCAAAGGAAGAGCAATATGTGTCGGACTCTGTGAGTGTGTAAACCATCTGTAAGATCAACTCACATTAACGTTTATAAACACTATCATGTATATGGATTAATCTGGTCAAATCTAAATGCTTGCCAGTCTCACAGAATAGATTTTCCACACCCAAACACACACTGTACAATTTGAATAATTGCCATTCCGTAGAAAATGATGCTATCAACTTCATCGATTCTCCTTAAAGGGGCAACATTCCTTACACTGGTAGGGGGAGATTGGGGGTGTGTCTTATCAATTACACCAGCTAAACAGGCCTGTCAGTTACAGTCAATGGCTCTAAAAATAGCACATGTAAAAACTCTCACTGGATGCAGTGTTGGCAGGCGACAGTAAATGAATTTAAAAGTCAGCTAGGAGCAAAGATTTTACAATCTAATGACTCCAAACTACTAGTATATAATTTCTGTTTATTTTATTGAAACTGTGAGTTATTTTAGTATTATTCATGTTTTACCCTCTTTTATTTTCATCTAATATATATGTATAACTTGGACATGTATGTTAGGATGACATTGTGTTGGGAATAAACATTAAAAAATAAAGCATAACTGTACAAATTATTGTTAGGAATGGTTGGTCATGATGAATATAATACGATAAGGAATTACATCGTATATAGTTATGACTAAGGAACATACATCACTGAGTCTGAGGAGGGAATATTCAATTTTCATGGGTGGGATATACATGTAGAAGTGCATGGTAATGTTTCTGATTCTGATGTGAAAATGGTAGGGTTGATTTGTTATCTGGAACACATTAATACTCACAGATACAAACATCCCATCTCAGAGTACTTCTACAGAGGTTTACACACAATTTAAACTACTGCCTATCTCTAGGTCATAACGATGAGTGTCGTCAGTAGACTGTCGTCTGCTGTAAACATTACAACGTGTATTTGTGTATATTTCTCAGTTCATAAACCCACCCACAGGCTCCTCCCCTATCTTTTCAAATTTCTCTGAGTTCGATTTAACAACAATTTGAAACTAGGAATAAGAAATACTTTTACACAAATATGTTTTTACCAATACACTTGTTTAATATCAGTTTACTTCTGTGCCAAATATTGAATATTTTTATTAGTTGGAATTTTCAATATTTTGAAAAAGGTCTCCCTGATTTAACCATGTATAAATTTAAATGAAAAACCTGCCCCAGCTCCATCTATACGGCAGTTAGTTATACTGGTGGATTTTTTTTTCTCATGTTTTCCTTGATATCGGCCTTTTTGTTTGCAACCATTGTCCCATCATCACAAAACTAACTCGATGGTAAAGGTGCATTCACAAAAGTAATACCTCTTTCCGGTGGCGTATTTTTTATTACTGTATGGCCAATTAGCCCTAAATGCATCTCTACCTCATTACTTAGGAGATCTTTTGATCTGCATTTCACAGAATCTTACAATTTGTCATTGTCTTTTTAGTAAGACATAAACACTCTTAGTCAGTTCCTCCTGTCCTTCGTGTACTATTAAACGTTCAGTAAAACATCTTTAAGTTTACCTAGGACACTCATTGTCCGTTTGTTCTTTTGAATTCAGTGTACACTGTACTGTATGTATTAGGAGGGGTGATTATAATTGAGTATATACTACTTTTTGTGTGTCATATAAGCAGTCAGATGTAATATCGCCCAGGGCGGAAGGAGCTATGCTCTGTCATCACAAAACATGTAACATCTACCAATGTTATACATTAATTTCTTAAATCTCAAACATCTTAGTAACATGCTGTTACGTTTTTGATTCTAATGAGATTGTTCAAACAGCAACTTTATTCTAATGACTACAGGCATACCGGAAGTAAATCACTTTGGTATTCATGCCTGGTGTAGTCGAAAGGAGTTCCCAATAATATAATCCGTCACTTTTTCTTGTGATAAAAGGCATTTTTGAGTATTTAGGGTCTGTTTTTCTGGCTGAAATGGGTTCATTGACTTGTTTGTGAGAGGTAAGAACCATTTGCATGGCTATATGTTGATTTTATTTATCACTTGAAGGTTTTGAAAATGAAAGTAGAATACATGTAAGGGGTGCCGAATGAATGCATTTTGTTTACGGTGGCAACAAAGATGAGAATTTTATTTTCTTATATGCCACATGACCCCTACTTTTCTCACCAGTTTTCTAGAGAGGAAGGCCACATCACTAAGAGTATGTAAGTGAATCTTAGTTTGAACTTCATTTTGAAAAATGACCAGCTAGGGAGGTTTTTAAAATTTACACAGGGCTCAATGGGACTTTATTTACTTCCGGTACACCTAGAAGAGACTTCCGCTTTATTTTCTGGGGTGAAATGTGTCGTCTGCACTGACTGAAACTTTATCAGAATGGATCAAAATCACTTTTTTAACACATTAAAAGAAAGAATTGATGAAAAATCTGAAGTTTTTGGTGAAAAGGGGTGTTTAAAGTGGTTAGGTGGCACGAGTATGGGTAAATTGCCTAGATATGGAAAAATTAGAGTTAAATTTCCAGCAGAGCGTTTTTCAAAATACTATTATGTTCATAGAATAGCCTATATGTGCCACAGAAAGATGTTAAATATACCTAGGAACCTTCATGTGTCTCATTTATGTAAATTTTCTTTATGTCTCAATCCCGAGCACCTCTCTTTAGAGCCACAGTACATAAATAATGAGCGCCAGATATGCACCGATAAATGCTTTTCTCACAAAGTACAGCAACACCGGTTTCGGGATTGTATTTTATGGTAATTCCATTTAATTATTGCGCTATGTTTTTATGCATTACGATATTAACCGAACTTATCGCGCAATAAATTGCTTCTATTTATATATTTACAACACGTTAAACATGTTTATGTGTTCATTATGCCCCTGCACAGGCTTGAACATTTTAAAAAAAAAAAAAAATTGGATAGAAATGTTAGTATATCACTTATTATTTTTCCTATTTACAATCATTGTCCCTGTTGAGGCTTTTATGCATACTGATGGTCATTTAAGTGTTTCAGTGTTGAATAGTCTGGCTTTGGGTCTGAAATTCCTTTCACATAGTTCAATTCTGCATGCAAGTTGTACCGCCGCATGCGAGTTGCGAACCTAGAACCACGGGCCTTTCGTTTATATTTCACACTTTTGCGTCTTTTTTCATGGAGATCTGTTTTGAGTAGATGCTTGATTACAGATGACCCCTTTGTAAATGGGGCTCTGACGGCTTCAGCTTTCTTAAGTGTTGATACTGCATAGCCATGGTTTAATCGCAATATCTGACCATGAATGCGACCATAACATGTCCGAGGAAATGTCACTGATTTAGGCATACAAGCTTGATAGGCTCTGTTTACCGCTTCACATTTCTGTGTAGAGGACAGAAACCGTGTATTGTCTATACTTTTAGGTCCCAGGAATGTTAAAATACACTGTTTGAGGATTATTTCATCAGATTCTGTCATTTTTAGCTTAATGTTATTTGGCATGAAGTTTTTTGCACTCCTGAAATTGCCCGTGCATATAAGACTGATCTTAGAACATTGTTCACCACAATAACCTTTGAAAAACAGAATAATTGTTGAAATAATGTCCGACATTTTGTTGTTTATCAATGTAATGTTGCTTTTGTACAACGCATGAGCTTTTCGCAGCTCGGAATTACATCTAGCTTTTATAGAGAGGGCAAATCTGTTCCTGAGATTGCTTTTGTTTTTACCATTGAACATTGTTTTACTCCAAGGTGCTTTGTTAATTTCTCTTTTTAGTGAGTTTCCTAGATGTCTGACATCTTTTAAGTGTATAACATCATTACCTTGACCTTTGTCAACACCTTTGTGGCCTTTTGAGTCACCATCTCCAGTAAATCCAACTATGTCAAGCTCCTGATTGATTTCATTAGTAACTATTTCATTCCATTTTCCTTCATTGCCTTTAGATTCACTTTCATTTAGGTTGGCAGTGCAGTTGCCAGGGTGGTTAGGACACTGAATTGCATTTCCTTTGTTTTTTAACCTACTTGCTACAGGACATAATTTCGAACCAACAAATGCACCAATTATAAGTTTATCTCGCGTATTATTTTCGCACATTGCAGTGGTGACTATAGTTCCGGCCTGGAATGGGGTACTGTCCGAGTTAAACAGCGGGTTATTATAACAGGAATCTCCCTCAACTAGTACGCTCTTTTCTTCTTTTTGACCACACAGTTTATTTTCCTTCCTTAGATTGTCCCTAATTTCATGCATATCTTGTTTATTTAAAGTTTCAAGTGCTTCGCTAACTTTATTCGACTGCAACTGCATGCCCCTTATTGATGGCGGAATGATCTCAGCATTCACCAGAATTCTACATGCAGCAGTATTGCTAATAGGAGAAGTCATGAGACCAATTTGTAAGCCTACATTAGCCTTGGCAGCTTTTCTTCCTCTTTCAACACCATCATTTATCTCTTCATACAGCCTATAATATTTGCTGATGTATGAACATTTCGTACACTTGAGTCGTTCACTCCAACACAGACCCCATTTACGAGATGCCGCGGTATCAATTATCAGGTTCCCGACACAGTCTTTATTTTCAAGACGGTGATTTCTTATTTCAGAATTGAACATCATTGACAGTTCATATCCGCGGTATACTTTATTGGTAAACAAGTCCGGGTGTATGTCTGAGTCGGGTTCACTGTACTGAGTAACCAAGTTGCGGCAGGTGGAGATTGGTCGCATTGGCACCACACTGGTCGCAGTCCCATCAACATCACTGAAAGTGAGTACACCCTCATTTTCAACAATTCTTCTTTCATATGACTCATCAGGCAGTCTGACATATTTGCGGTCACTCTCATTCTTTACAAATTCCATGGAACAACCTCTATTATGAGGTGAATTTCCTTTTTTAAATCCAATTTTCTTTAAACGAAGTAAATTTTTGCGCCCCATTTTTTAAGATTTTTCTACATTTCACATAGATCTTGACTATCAAATAACAATTTGTGAAATAATTAATGCTTGTGATTATTCAAAATTCACATTGGAACAAATAATCACCATACACTGACATGCAAGACCAATTTTGCCCTTTCTTATGTCATAGTACCAACTTGGTCAGATTCCATCTGACACATTTCAAGTAATACACAGGGTAGATAGGAAATGTCAGAGTGTTATTTAAAAAATAAACCATTTGACATCATGTTTCTCCTAAATGTCAATTATTATGATAAGATAACTTTTTATAACCCTTTTCAATGAATTTGAGTTTAAAAAAATAAGAATTAATAGTAAATAATACAAAATTTTAATGATTTTTTTTTAAAAAATGCAAAAAAATGACCCTTTTTGCCATATATTTTTTTTTTATTCCTTATCAGCTGCATATTTTCAATGATTTTATGGTTAAACAATCTGTTTCGCATGTATTGGTGGGTAAAACATTAAAAAAAATGACGCGTTTTTCAGAATAATCACTATTTTTTAGAGGCAACAAATTATGCCTCGGCTTTGACTTTGGCGGACATCTGAAGAATTTTCTATGTGTATAGGAAAATGGACATATTTTCAAAAATAATTGTCCTATAACACTAAAACTGATAGGAATTGTTACTATCATGTTATAACACACAGAGAAGGTAAAATAATGACTTTTAATTTTGAAGAAGGTTCCTTATAGGCATACCGGAAGTAAATCACTTTGGTATTCATGCCTGGTGTAGTCGAAAGGAGTTCCCAATAATATAATCCGTCACTTTTTCTTGTGATAAAAGGCATTTTTGAGTATTTAGGGTCTGTTTTTCTGGCTGAAATGGGTTCATTGACTTGTTTGTGAGAGGTAAGAACCATTTGCATGGCTATATGTTGATTTTATTTATCACTTGAAGGTTTTGAAAATGAAAGTAGAATACATGTAAGGGGTGCCGAATGAATGCATTTTGTTTACGGTGGCAACAAAGATGAGAATTTTATTTTCTTATATGCCACATGACCCCTACTTTTCTCACCAGTTTTCTAGAGAGGAAGGCCACATCACTAAGAGTATGTAAGTGAATCTTAGTTTGAACTTCATTTTGAAAAATGACCAGCTAGGGAGGTTTTTAAAATTTACACAGGGCTCAATGGGACTTTATTTACTTCCGGTACACCTAGAAGAGACTTCCGCTTTATTTTCTGGGGTGAAATGTGTCGTCTGCACTGACTGAAACTTTATCAGAATGGATCAAAATCACTTTTTTAACACATTAAAAGAAAGAATTGATGAAAAATCTGAAGTTTTTGGTGAAAAGGGGTGTTTAAAGTGGTTAGGTGGCACGAGTATGGGTAAATTGCCTAGATATGGAAAAATTAGAGTTAAATTTCCAGCAGAGCGTTTTTCAAAATACTATTATGTTCATAGAATAGCCTATATGTGCCACAGAAAGATGTTAAATATACCTAGGAACCTTCATGTGTCTCATTTATGTAAATTTTCTTTATGTCTCAATCCCGAGCACCTCTCTTTAGAGCCACAGTACATAAATAATGAGCGCCAGATATGCACCGATAAATGCTTTTCTCACAAAGTACAGCAACACCGGTTTCGGGATTGTATTTTATGGTAATTCCATTTAATTATTGCGCTATGTTTTTATGCATTACGATATTAACCGAACTTATCGCGCAATAAATTGCTTCTATTTATATATTTACAACACGTTAAACATGTTTATGTGTTCATTATGCCCCTGCACAGGCTTGAACATTTTAAAAAAAAAAAAAATTGGATAGAAATGTTAGTATATCACTTATTATTTTTCCTATTTACAATCATTGTCCCTGTTGAGGCTTTTATGCATACTGATGGTCATTTAAGTGTTTCAGTGTTGAATAGTCTGGCTTTGGGTCTGAAATTCCTTTCACATAGTTCAATTCTGCATGCAAGTTGTACCGCCGCATGCGAGTTGCGAACCTAGAACCACGGGCCTTTCGTTTATATTTCACACTTTTGCGTCTTTTTTCATGGAGATCTGTTTTGAGTAGATGCTTGATTACAGATGACCCCTTTGTAAATGGGGCTCTGACGGCTTCAGCTTTCTTAAGTGTTGATACTGCATAGCCATGGTTTAATCGCAATATCTGACCATGAATGCGACCATAACATGTCCGAGGAAATGTCACTGATTTAGGCATACAAGCTTGATAGGCTCTGTTTACCGCTTCACATTTCTGTGTAGAGGACAGAAACCGTGTATTGTCTATACTTTTAGGTCCCAGGAATGTTAAAATACACTGTTTGAGGATTATTTCATCAGATTCTGTCATTTTTAGCTTAATGTTATTTGGCATGAAGTTTTTTGCACTCCTGAAATTGCCCGTGCATATAAGACTGATCTTAGAACATTGTTCACCACAATAACCTTTGAAAAACAGAATAATTGTTGAAATAATGTCCGACATTTTGTTGTTTATCAATGTAATGTTGCTTTTGTACAACGCATGAGCTTTTCGCAGCTCGGAATTACATCTAGCTTTTATAGAGAGGGCAAATCTGTTCCTGAGATTGCTTTTGTTTTTACCATTGAACATTGTTTTACTCCAAGGTGCTTTGTTAATTTCTCTTTTTAGTGAGTTTCCTAGATGTCTGACATCTTTTAAGTGTATAACATCATTACCTTGACCTTTGTCAACACCTTTGTGGCCTTTTGAGTCACCATCTCCAGTAAATCCAACTATGTCAAGCTCCTGATTGATTTCATTAGTAACTATTTCATTCCATTTTCCTTCATTGCCTTTAGATTCACTTTCATTTAGGTTGGCAGTGCAGTTGCCAGGGTGGTTAGGACACTGAATTGCATTTCCTTTGTTTTTTAACCTACTTGCTACAGGACATAATTTCGAACCAACAAATGCACCAATTATAAGTTTATCTCGCGTATTATTTTCGCACATTGCAGTGGTGACTATAGTTCCGGCCTGGAATGGGGTACTGTCCGAGTTAAACAGCGGGTTATTATAACAGGAATCTCCCTCAACTAGTACGCTCTTTTCTTCTTTTTGACCACACAGTTTATTTTCCTTCCTTAGATTGTCCCTAATTTCATGCATATCTTGTTTATTTAAAGTTTCAAGTGCTTCGCTAACTTTATTCGACTGCAACTGCATGCCCCTTATTGATGGCGGAATGATCTCAGCATTCACCAGAATTCTACATGCAGCAGTATTGCTAATAGGAGAAGTCATGAGACCAATTTGTAAGCCTACATTAGCCTTGGCAGCTTTTCTTCCTCTTTCAACACCATCATTTATCTCTTCATACAGCCTATAATATTTGCTGATGTATGAACATTTCGTACACTTGAGTCGTTCACTCCAACACAGACCCCATTTACGAGATGCCGCGGTATCAATTATCAGGTTCCCGACACAGTCTTTATTTTCAAGACGGTGATTTCTTATTTCAGAATTGAACATCATTGACAGTTCATATCCGCGGTATACTTTATTGGTAAACAAGTCCGGGTGTATGTCTGAGTCGGGTTCACTGTACTGAGTAACCAAGTTGCGGCAGGTGGAGATTGGTCGCATTGGCACCACACTGGTCGCAGTCCCATCAACATCACTGAAAGTGAGTACACCCTCATTTTCAACAATTCTTCTTTCATATGACTCATCAGGCAGTCTGACATATTTGCGGTCACTCTCATTCTTTACAAATTCCATGGAACAACCTCTATTATGAGGTGAATTTCCTTTTTTAAATCCAATTTTCTTTAAACGAAGTAAATTTTTGCGCCCCATTTTTTAAGATTTTTCTACATTTCACATAGATCTTGACTATCAAATAACAATTTGTGAAATAATTAATGCTTGTGATTATTCAAAATTCACATTGGAACAAATAATCACCATACACTGACATGCAAGACCAATTTTGCCCTTTCTTATGTCATAGTACCAACTTGGTCAGATTCCATCTGACACATTTCAAGTAATACACAGGGTAGATAGGAAATGTCAGAGTGTTATTTAAAAAATAAACCATTTGACATCATGTTTCTCCTAAATGTCAATTATTATGATAAGATAACTTTTTATAACCCTTTTCAATGAATTTGAGTTTAAAAAAATAAGAATTAATAGTAAATAATACAAAATTTTAATGATTTTTTTTTAAAAATTGCAAAAAAATGACCCTTTTTGCCATATATTTTTTTTTTATTCCTTATCAGCTGCATATTTTCAATGATTTTATGGTTAAACAATCTGTTTCGCATGTATTGGTGGGTAAAACATTAAAAAAAATGACGCGTTTTTCAGAATAATCACTATTTTTTAGAGGCAACAAATTATGCCTCGGCTTTGACTTTGGCGGACATCTGAAGAATTTTCTATGTGTATAGGAAAATGGACATATTTTCAAAAATAATTGTCCTATAACACTAAAACTGATAGGAATTGTTACTATCATGTTATAACACACAGAGAAGGTAAAATAATGACTTTTAATTTTGAAGAAGGTTCCTTATAGGCATACCGGAAGTAAATCACTTTGGTATTCATGCCTGGTGTAGTCGAAAGGAGTTCCCAATAATATAATCCGTCACTTTTTCTTGTGATAAAAGGCATTTTTGAGTATTTAGGGTCTGTTTTTCTGGCTGAAATGGGTTCATTGACTTGTTTGTGAGAGGTAAGAACCATTTGCATGGCTATATGTTGATTTTATTTATCACTTGAAGGTTTTGAAAATGAAAGTAGAATACATGTAAGGGGTGCCGAATGAATGCATTTTGTTTACGGTGGCAACAAAGATGAGAATTTTATTTTCTTATATGCCACATGACCCCTACTTTTCTCACCAGTTTTCTAGAGAGGAAGGCCACATCACTAAGAGTATGTAAGTGAATCTTAGTTTGAACTTCATTTTGAAAAATGACCAGCTAGGGAGGTTTTTAAAATTTGCACAGGGCTCAATGGGACTTTATTTACTTCCGGTACACCTACAGTGTACGTTTGATGGTTCCCTCTTCATAAACTTTACCGGTGCTCTGGTAAAATACTCCCAGGTAAAATAGTCATAGAGGATACATAATTTAGAGCAGTTTGTTATGACTACTTCTTACTAATTTAGAATAAAATATATAACATGTAGTTAAATTAAACAACTTTACAAGATTACATAAGACTAAACGTTTACTAAAATATCAATTACAGTAGCAAGATGTATTATACAGCAAACATTATGTTCATTTTGATCCTCTGTTTTTATTTAATAATTTAATTAAAGCTTTTTAAGTTCGCAAAAGTTGATTTAAAAACAAAACAATTATATAATACATTTTGAAAAATTATAAGCTGGAACAAGCTTTTTGAAAATAATTTGCAGTATTGACCTAGATTTTGGCCTCTTTTTTGAAATTAAGGACAATAGTTTTTCTCTAAAAGGTTAAAATAAGTATAAAATTACTAAATCTATGCAAAACTATACTCAAAGGTATGGTATTTTATATATATGTATAAGCTCCATACCAATTTTACAAAATTGGCGACCATCTTGGATGCCGTATTGGTTTACTCGGTGTGCCCTCATGTTTGCCAATTTATGCTGATTGTCTGATAAACTTCAGACCAAGATGAACATTTTGATATAGTTATGGTCATGGTCACACTTCTATTCATGCACATATTTTTTTCTACACTTTATTTTGTTAGATATACAGTGGACATTAATTTTAAAAGTTATTAAATGATCAAGATGTATCCAGTTTGTTTATTCCGTTAAGTAGCATTGTGGCCTATATAATTTTGAACATTAAAAGTAGATATAAAAAGCGAACAGGAACAGTAGCATTCTAGGAAGACAATCAACCACAAACAGAAACAAAGAAAACTTTAAAGATGAATAAAAGGCAAAATAAGATATTACGAACACAAAAGGGTTGACAATAGGGCTACCGCCTTGGAAAAAGGGGCCCCTGGTGGTTTAAACCAGTTTATATGTGCACCAAACCGCACTCTAACGCTATTGTCATCCCAATAAACGGGACAATGTAAATAAAGGTAAACAAACACGGCAGCATTAATATGCAATATAAGTAAAACACATTATTGATCATGTATATATAATATAACAAAAAGCCACAAAGTAAGAACTCAATGACTTGGCAGAAGCCGGAGCAACAAGATAATAAACCGTTAAGGGTACGACAAGACGACACCAGCGCAACCGTCTTATAAGGCTTTAGGTAGACGTCATCATGTCCGGTCATCGCACAATCAAAGAGGAAAGAATAGTGGCGAACTGTAAATGGGCCACCACTAAACATGCAGTGCGTTGCACAATGATAAGGCCATAACCTCTTTTGATAAACGTTTTAACACGTTTAATAAAGATTGTATGAAAGTGATTATGACCAAGGATCTTACAAAGTTTGTAAATCACATCACCATAGAAGTCACCTTGAATTACTTTCTATTTTAAAAGTAGATCCGGGTTACGACAATACAATTTTTCAAAGGTTTTTCGAAGTTTATAGTTACGGTAGTCATGCTGGTGAAGATTTTTAGTTATACACAGATTACGAATATTAAAGTCCTCAACTCGATTTCAAGCTCTAGTAAAACGAGAAACATACCCGTCTGTTGAATTTCCGATGTCCGAATCGGAATTCCAAAGATTTCCGTGGAAATATATCGGAAATTACATCAAATGTTTGAAAAATAAGTCCGAATTCGGAAAACCATACATTTCTTCGGAATATTTGTCGGACTTCGGAATTTTTTCCGCGGACAATATTCGGACATAACATAATTTTTCGGCAAATGAGAACTTAGTGGATTTATCATTCGGAAACTGTTTCAGTGTAAGGACATGGTCATTTTTTGATTCAGAAAAGAACTTAGAAATGTTTACCATTATTCATTTTCAGCATCATTTAAGTTCTTGCTTTAATTGAAACATTTGCAGTGAAATTGATGTATTTTACGCGTATATACCAAATACATTTAATTTAACGCGAAATTTACTACTAGTCTAGGATTCGTGACAGGTAATTTGTTAACTAAGAAATTGTTATGCAACGTGTGCTCTTCTCTAACAAGTTACTTTGAATGGTGTTTTACATCATTCTTTGCACATGTTAGGCCATATAATTATGACAGTCAATTGTTTGTGGTAGTTAGATCTTTTCTTTTTGATACACAGAAATTCTACACTATAAAACTGTTTTTTATACTATAATATAAAAACCCTGACTATACTATATGCAAATATAAGCACTACAATTCTTTTTGATTAAATTTTTTTTATCTATTTTAAGTGCTTATTTACAGTAAGAATTAAAAAATCTTACTCCCAGATTATTTAGTACTAACCAGAGTCTTATATATAAGGACCCTGTACTAACTTATTCTCATGATACACTTTTGATCATGAATACTTGAGATAAGCTAATTTGTACAGATATCCAGCACTCATACTAATAATTTATGATACCCATATGCTATAATGTTACTCTGATCACATCTGATGTGTGTAAATTAATTAAGACCTTAGGAGCTGACTGTGTTACAGTTAGTCATGTGACTTTTATTAGCCAATGGAACTGGTGCTACTATATTCAAACACAAGTGAGTGTGTTTATACAGAAATATCTGGCATATTTATTTGGAACAATAATAAATAATTATGAAATGTTGTTTTTAAAGTGACTTAGGAGCGATACATTAACTTATAAAACAAGGATATACTTGTACATTATTCATGCAGGATACCATAAAAGCATGGATATACAGCAGTATGTAGATCTATGATAAAAGTAATTCTTATTATTAAAAAGTTATAGAATTAAGATGCCGCTAGAATTTGAGCATGATGTTTTAGCTTTCGAAGCATTATATGAGCTTAATTAGTAGCAGGACCTGTTAGAGGGTCACATGGAAGACTAGTTCACAAACTAAATGTGTTACCCTCAATAAATAAAGTCTATTATTATTATTATTATTTTAACCAAGGATTTGTCCATATGGACAAATACAAGGATTTGTCCATATGGACAAATCTGTACAAATCCTTGTTTTAACATACAGTCCCTGTTAAGTCTGCATAATTTTGTACATGTACATGTATAAGAATATAATTATTTTAAACCGAACAGGTATTCTAATATACATAATACAGTCTAAATTACATTGATTTAGTACTGGACTGTATTTCCAGTTCGCTACATGTAACATTCAACAAAAAAACAAGTTATTTTGATAACTATTTGAATGTAAACCGTGCAACAAAATTTGTTTTCATTTTGTGTTATGGCGATAATGAATAATAGGGAAGTAACTCAGCAAGCCATTTCGGACACAAACACGTTCGCCTAATGTAGAAAAAGTTACTTCAAAACTGGCAGTTACATGGTTAATATTTACTATATCAGTACAAATTGAAATAATATATTATAGACATTTGCAGCAGGCCATTATGAATCTTTTGTCAATATGCATGACTAATATAATTAATAGATTTGCTTCTGCAGAAATTTGAAAGCGAACGATTTCTTTGAACGATTTTCCAAAGAAATCCAGATTGTTCTGGAAATCAAGCAGCAATTGGAATAATTTCAACAACAGAATTGCGATGTTTTTCTGCTGGTAAACACAAATTAAATCTGAATGTTTCTGAACCAAATCTAAAATCGTAATTTTGTCAAAGAAAATCAAAAATCGGATACATGTCCAATTAGAGGAAAGAACGATTAGTAAAAGTGGTATTTGTTCAGCTTTTCTTTCTTCAAAATAAATTTTAATTGTTTTTTAATTTTAAAGATTATTTCTGTCCGAATATTTTCTGAATAAATGCGGATGTCCGAATATTTTCCGAAAGCAATACCAATGTCCGAATATTTTCCGAAAGAAATGCCGATGTCCGAGGAAATGCCGATGTCAGCATATTTTCCGAAGAAATGCCATTGTCCGAATATTTTCCGAAAGTAATACCGATGTCTGAATATTTTCCGAAGGAAATTCCAAACTATTGCTGATGCCTCAATGTTTTCCGAAGAAATACATATTCGGACAATTTTGTCCGAAGAAATCGGAAAGCCGAAGACTAATCGGAAAGCCGAAGACTTTCCGAGGAAAATGAATTTGTTCATGGAATTTCTTTGTTATTTTTTTCCGAAGACCGAATTATTTTCTATTAAAACCTCTGTCCATTACTCCGAAGACCGGAATTCCGAATTTATTCCGCGGCTTTTTTCGAAATTTCGCGGAAATTACAGAGACGGGTAGACTACATAAGAAATAGCCCGGAGAACATCCCCATCTAAGTGAGGATAATTAACAATATCATACCCTGATCTATTTTTAAAATATAAAAGTATTTTAAGAACTCTTCTGCGACAAGGACTCTCATAAACTGACTTCTATGGTGACCTGATGCATCGGAGGTATCGGATGAAAGACTCAACATGAAATCTCTTTCATAGCAGTACAAGAACAAATATGCGACAAGAGGTGCACATTTCGTACCCATAGGGATACCAACAATTTGTCTATACACGTTTGTTCTATACCTGACGAAAATATTATCTAAAAGGAAGATGTGTGCTTCACAAACTTCATAGCAAGTCCACATAGTGCAATTGTCTAAAATGTCGTAAGTAAAATACGCTTTAATTTTGTTACAGGCCACAAATGTAGTTTTTTCTTTAGCGAAAGTGTTTTGAATAAGAGCAATAGGCTTGTCTTTGATAAGGTTATGCGGTAAGGTTGTATATAGCGTAGAGAAGTCATAAGTACTTGACGTTTATTTCAAGAACGCCTCCTGAATTTTTAATAGACGAATATAAATTAATCCCAGATGTTTCATAAGTTTTAGCATGCTATTGTTTAACGAGATCTTTAACGGCAGTAAGACAAGAAGTTAAAAGCTTGGATATGTTTGTGGTGGTGCAGGCACTAGAATTCAAAATAAAGGGGGGCATTATACGGATTTCTATGTTATTTAGGAATCCAGTACATAGTTGGCAGTTTGTTTTGCTTTTCGTCTACCCCAGCCTTGAAAGTAATGCATCGAGTGATACGCGTAGAAACAACGTCATCCTCAGTAGTTTGAACTGGAGTATACGAATTAGCGCTACTGAGTTCCAGAGATAAAACATTTAACAATTCGTATATATTGGTATAGTAATACTGAATGATAATGGCTTACATCGAAAGTCGAAAAGGAAATGTTGGCTGAATCAGCAGCTCATAATTACGGCAATTGTTCCTTATGCATACATCATATTTTTGAGAGGTATTATTGTTTACAAATATCATTTTTGCCGCACATTACAGTGGCGTTGGAAGGTTTTAGATAATCGGGAGGAAGGTGGGGCCCAAATGAACATTTTCATTTTTGATAAGGTTCCCAAACCACTACCCCCTGTTCGTTTTGCTTGTCATATATTTTAATGCAAACAATATCTAATTGTGTTTATCAGTTGATTAGTGTTACACTCTGCCGGCAACAAGCACTTGTGTTTGGTCAAAACATAAACTGGCACAATATGTGGAGGGAAGTGAGGGGAAAACACACACGAGGCCCACCCCTGTCCGACTATTGAGGTGTGCCTGCCCTCCGTCTCCCTACTCCGTTCCTACGGCTGAGCATTAATATGTGCATAGTATGAACGAAACAATTTCTAGACAATTTACATCAATAAGTAACAAGTATTAGTGGTTGCGGACTCAGAAGTGGACGGAGCGGGGAATGTGATCTGAGGAATTCTCGTGTAAAGCATATTGTATGTGTTTACCAACTGTCTTTTTCAGCGTTGCGACCCCACCCCTAACCCGTACCCTCACTCCCCCCCTCCCCCACCCTATACATACACACATAAATCCATTTCAGACTATATTGTGTCTATACATTTAGGATGTCCTATTGTCCACTCACATACATAAACTCAAATGCCATGGCTTGTATTATGCTTTCATCAACAGCACCAGGTTTAGACTCGTGTCTAACGGTTGAGGAGTACATTCTTTAAATAAACTTTTTCGATCGATTATGTTACGTTGATAACTAACTACTTATCTGTTTTAGTTTTATATAATAAAGAAAAATCAATGACAATCAATAGTCGATCTTTTCTGACGTCGCTCCATTACAGTTTACATTGACCAGAGTGTACGTGTACAGCTAAAAAAAAATGTTGAATCAGGTGGCACAGTAACTAGCAAGAACCGGTCTACTCAATTTTCATTGAAACTGTACATTTTGAAAAAGGTTGTTACCTTTAGCGTAGATATTGTTACCTTTAGCGTTAACATGAACAGTTGTTGCCTTTAACGTTAGCCTTGTTACCTTTAGCGGAAGAGGTGATTGTGACCTTTAGCGGAGGTTGTTACATTTAGCGTTCGAATTGTTACCTTTAGTGGCGGTTGTTACCTTTAGTTGCGGCTGTTACCTTTAGTTGCGGTTGTTACCTGGTTGTTACCTTTAGTGGCGGTTGTTACCTTTAGCGGAATTGTTACCTTTAGTGGCGGTTGTTACCTTTAGCGGAATTGTTACCTTTAGCGGCGGTTGTTACCTTTAGCGGAATTGTTACCTTTAGCGGCGGTTGTTACCTTTAGCGGAATTGTTACCTTTAGCGTTGTTACAACTTGCGTAGAAATTTAAAAAAGAAAAGTCAGATTCCACCTCATCCTTAAAACGTTTAGTTTTATAAAATCACTGTTTTCGACTAGAGTAAACATTGGAGTAAAAAAGTGGAAATGGACTCGAAAGGTTTTTAGCGTAAAAGGTAGAGTTTCTTCATTTCAAAAATCAGAATTATATTCAACATTTGGAAGGTGTAACTTTAAATCGTCCTTGACGTTTCCTTATATATTGAAATACATATTTGTGTTTTGAACGTTTGACCCTATCCCAGAGTCCCATGGTGACCCTGGAGTAAATTATACTGATATTCCCAAAATCATAACATTTTATTGAGAAAGAAGAATAGATATTTGACCGAATGTATCCATCTCCCCCAACCCCCACCACCACTATCACCTTCCCCACCCCACACACACACACATACACCGCCCCACTCCCCGACCTCGGCAGCATACCTCTAAATTGGAAACACTAAAATAGTGTGATATGCTTTGTGTTCTCAGAGGAGTATACTTGTAGAGTTGCTGCAAATTCTATAGTAGACACTCCATTTTCGTTTTCACGTTTGCATACGCGGTGTCATGATAACTACCCTGAATGAGCATGAACAAACATGCCAAAATGAATATGACTGGATGGATGGGTAGCCTACCCCTCTGCATGTGACTGTGTGTTTGTGACATTGCCGTGGTTGTATTCTACACCGGCAACCACACGGGACTCAAGTCAATTAAGTGTATATATGGTAATAGGGTGAGGATCTCAACTGTTTCCAAGCTTCCAAGTTATGTCCCAAAGGGTGAGGATGGACCACAGGGAAAATGCTGGTTGGATGGTTGTTTCAGTCTTTTCATGCCCATTACGTGTATATATGGTTATAGGGTAAAGATTTCAACGGTTTCCAAGTTATGACCTAGTGTATGCTGAGTGCTTTATACATATGTGTCAACGAGAGTTTTTAGTGTTACATAGAGGTGCTATAGGGAGTGGCAGTTTGTCTGTGGTAAAGCATGATGAGTACATTAAATGCTGAGTGCAATATCTGATACCGTAGTAGTTCGATGGTAAACTTTGAGTACAACTAGAAGAGTCGGAGTGACATAATCTACTTACAAGCTGAGTGCTATTTGCTGAGTGAATTTAAAACATTCAACCGTAGACATAGGAAGATATGCAGACAAAGCCCAAGTATCTAGTTATTTGATGTTATTTTAATGATAGCGAGGAATGACTATAATCACGTTTAGATACATTGGTGTATAGACAATTAGTGAGATACAATTTAAACCTGTTTTATTATTCCTTGTCGACTTACTTTGTAAATTGTTTAAATATGTATGTCTTATAAAACTTTGTAAAGTTACCAGCTGTTTTATGTATGTATGTAATCTGGCTACAGTCGAATTTAAAGTAAAGATTCTGACATGCAACCAAAATGTATTTCAATTCGATGTCAAACATAGCCAACAACGGCCATCATTTATTTACATAGACTTATATAGGGGAAAAAATCGTCTTCTCTGAAACTACAAGAACCAGAGGTTTAAAAAATTGCATTTATTATAAGCTTATGGTCCTTTACCAAGTTTGTTCAAATGGTGACCCTGGGGTTACATTTGGCCCTTTCCCAGGGGTCACATATGTTATATAGTATTCTATAGGGAAATACTTAAAACAATGTTCTCTGAAACTGCAAGAGCCAGAGGTTTAATATTTTGCATTTACTATAAGCTTATCGTCCTCTACCAACCCTGTTCAAATGGTGATCATGGGGTCACATTTGGCCCCGCCCCAGAAGTCACATGCTTTACATAGGGAAATCAAAACAAAATCTTCTTCTCAGGAAAAGCTTGGTCAATTTTGACCAAACTTCACAAGGATGATCCTTAGCTGAATGTTTTTCAAATTTGTTAAAATTAGGTAAACACGACATCCAAGATGGCTGCCATAGAACAATCTTTTAATTACTTCTTGTACACTGGGAAACTAAGGACATTGGTTCAAATCCCTCTGGAGGTATTATTTGTATTATCGTTCTTATATCCGCACTCGTTCTTATATCAAACAAAACAAGTGCAACTCTTCGTTAATTTCCGTAATCGTTATTCCCTAATGGCGGAATCTGACGACGACGTCCGTAAAACAATCGGAACGTCATTTGGCGTTCCCGCCACTGACGTAAAATGCCGAGCAATGTTCTGTACTGGGAAATATTTCCCACTGGGAGATATTTCCCAGTTTCCCAGTAAAGCAAACGAGTAGTTATAGCTTTTCTATTCCCAGTATTTCCTATACAAATCACAGCCAGATATGTAATCTTAGACATTTTCCGTTTTCTGTGCTCAGCATGACGTCTCATCATTATAACAGTCAACTGATAGCTTACTCCTGACCCTTATTTATTTCTCCACATGGTACCAGTTTACAACGAGTACTGTACCGCAGGTCATGGTGGTCACACTTATCTTAGTAAGCAACACAGAAATTCGTGACATGTATTCAATCATTAAATTTAGCACCTCGGTTTATTATAATTGCCTGATTTTGACTTTGAAACTGCTGGCATATAATTATATAAAAAATTGTAATTTCAATTTTTCTTCAATATTCTACCAAATACTTTAATATATTTTGGTGAAATATTATCAAAAGTCATTACTATGTAAAAACTGATTAATGGACGCCCTAAGTTTAAAAAAAAACAATATAGCTGTGTGTCCCTTTAAATATATACAAAACATACTATGTTGGATGTTTTTTCATACATTGCATACGGTTAACCAGTTTCTACTATTATTTGTTCAAAACTAGTTTGTAAGGTGTTTCCCCCATATGTATCGGGATGATGTTCACACTATTTTTAGGTAAAAAAAAGTTTGTCTTATACACAGAGGGCTTTTAATTACACAGGTTATTAGACTTTCTTGTTTGGAACGACTATTGCCCTGAGTGTATTTTTCTATGTTCTGAACTGTATAAGTAGGAAAAACATTTTTTCTAAAATGATAAAGGAAATGTTTTAGGTAATTGAATCTGAGTAGAACATGCACATTTTTATTTTACTTAGCTTTACTAACGTTATTTAAAAAATAGAACACTACTGTAAGAAAGCTTTGTATTTGAATTTAAAATGTAATACAACATATGTATATGACGTATGTGTCATATATTTAAATCAGTTTTGCAAATCAAAACTGACTGCATATAAAGTAAATACAGAAATAATATAAGCGGGATTCATTGAAACAAGTGATTAAAAGGAATGTAGCGACACAGCGAAACATCGTTATTATTGAGAGTTCTGAAAAACTTGGAAAAGGGTGAAAGAATTATCAAAATCGGATGATAAACAAAGAAGATATTATCATTTGAAGGTTCTGTTAGAACGGGTATGGAAGCCGCCATTTTAGGAGCTATGACATCAAAGTTATAAATGACCATATATGGAATATTTATAAATATGAATATTTATTGATTTATAGGAACAAATGATAGCAACTGTATGAAAAATATGAATACCTAATGACAATATTGCTTTAGATGACCAATAAAGGATTTTACATTCATTAGAAGAGACTTTATTATATGAATATTCCACATATGGTAATTTGTAACTATGAAGTCATAGTTCTTAAAATGGCGCTCGCATATCCGCTTTAGAACAACCTTCAAATGGTCATATCTTTTTGTTTATCATCCGATTTTAATAATTATTTCACCTTTTCCAAGGTTTTCAGACCTCTCAATAGCATAGCCTGTTTGGCTGTGTCGCTACATTCCCTTTAATTTTGTTATAGGAAGTAGCTTTATTTTGTATACATAAATAATTACAAATATTCACGAATATGTTATACATTTTAGCAATTAAATTTCATAAATAAAACGGTATTGTGATTTGTCTGTATACATGCAGTTTTACAAATCACAAACTTCCCATCTGTTGTTGTCTTATCACTTTCCCTCCACAGTGCAGCCTGAGATCTCTGCCCAGTGCTGTGTTTAACAAGTACTTAAAAAATGGACCCTGCTGAGTATGTAACAGTAAATGACTGTTTAATAACACCACCTGGCTAAGTAACTTGTCTGGGCATTTCTGTAGGAGTGATCTATTTTAAACGAAATCGCACAATTACACCAACTATTAGTAGAGTATTAACTGGAAAAAAATCCAGTTACTTACAGAATGCTGGTTAGTATAGGTAACCGAAACCACGGTTAAGATAACTCACCGAAAATTACTGATTTTTTTTCTCTTTTGGTAATAAATGGCGTTAAAACCAAACACAACAAGAAATTCGGTGAATTTATATCCCCCGACGAAATGTTAATTGTCTTCTGGGTAGAACCCACTACTTTCGATCCTGGTTCCAATGCTGTAAATTGTCAACCCGTCTGTGTTTGTGATATCTTATCTTGCCTTTTATTCATCTTTAAAGTTGTTGTTTTTCTTTGTGTGTTTATGGTTGACTGTCGTCCTTGAATGCTTCTTTTTCGGCTCGATGTTTATATCTCTGACACTGGCGGTGACATGTCATTATCCATTCTAAGGTTTTAGTAATATCCAAACAAATTACACGTACGTCTTAAACCTCATCTGAAGCTTTACAAGACACAGTATAAATAACGGACTGTTAATTAACATTTTTATTATCAGTATTAACGCCTGACTTGAAGCAAAAAGACATTTAACGTCGCGAAGGAAATAATAACTATGCATTACATGAAGCATTTTTAATGCTTTGTCTATAACATAAAGGGTTATGGTTCTGACCAGTGCTGAACTTTCTGAAGTACAGCACGTTTGAGATATCCTAAAAATATATCAGATGATACGGCAACAGTTACTACATGCAAACTATGGTGATTTGTTTGATTGCAAACTCATTTGAGGTTCGTCTGGCAATCTCATCCGAACTTTTTTTTCTTGTATACCGCATAAGGTTACACGCGTTTTACATGGGTGATGGAAATCCTGATCTTACACATGGAGGAAGATAAATGTCGCGTGCTGATCAATAATGACAGTTGCATGACGTCATTGTGTAAATAAACATGCAAAACGTTAGTAGTTGGCGACGTCAACGCGTAGAATGTAAATGATATGCAAGAAAAAGAATAAATCATGGGTAACCGGTTCAGATAGAGAAAGAAATATAAAAATATCGGACAGGCAAAGCAGCATTCAAGGACGACAGTCAACCACAAAACACAAAAACAAACACGCAAACAGACAAACGAGGAGGCAAAAGTAATACAAAATGCAAACGACATCACAAACACAAAAGGGTTAACAATAGGGCTACCGCCTTGGAACGGTCAGTGGCAACAAAGGCCACTGGGGGTTTAAAGTCCAGCCCTCGGTAGGGCCTCGGTTCCGATAAAACAATTTTGCCCCGTGTTGGAATTCCCACTCTTCACATGATACCCATGAAATATTTTTACGATCTTTCCCTAGTGGAATATATAGTATAGCTGAATCTCTTAGTTTAAATTCGTTTTTGTTTGTGATATCATTTACAGTGCCCCTTATCATTGTTATTGTTATTTGTTTCGAAGCGTGTTTTTGGCTTACTGTGCGCCTTGCTATTTGACTTTTATATCTACTGTTATACTACTACAGTACAATTTACTACAATTTGAGGTACTTGTTTTCTTGCTTATTTGCTCATTTTTGGTATTTTTTGGTATTAAGTCTATAAACTGCGAATTTTAAATAAGTTTAATTAATAGTTGGTTGAAAATTGAATTTCTCTTCGTCAAAGTATAGAAAACCGGTAACAGTCTCTTCTTCTTCTTGTATTAGTTACAACAATATGATCAATACAAGTCTATGTCCGCGTCCAATCACCAGATATTCTAGCAAAAGAATTAGTATATATTTCATTTCCTTTTGTTAGATTGCAATATAAAAGTATTACATTTTACTTTATATCCTATTGTCTTGGATAATCTTTACTATGGGAGCATCCGTGGATGAGTGGTTAGAGTCTCTGACTTGAAGGTGCCCGCCCGTACAAGAAAATTGCCCGGAGAGGCATATGGTGTCTTCTTCCCCCAATGGAAGCTGGAAAGTCGCCATATGACCTTAGCTGTTGGTGCAACTATAAAAGCATGTATTGAATTCAATATACATGTCCCATATCATGTTATTAAATATATCGGGAATTTATCATAAGATATGCGAGTCCTGTTATTTAAACAGTAATATATGGTCGTTGATCATATCCTATCGCGTTGAAGCACCACGTCCCTCACCAACATCCCTCTCCGTTACTGCTAGGACGGTAAGTACTGATTGATGCATACAGGTAGCATAAAATATAAGAATCTTTCATGGGCATCCGGTGAAGAAAGGAAATAGTTGTTTTTATCATAACTGAGGCTCTGCCGAGGTTCTGATTAAAACAGTTAAATCGTAGGTTGGAATTTCCTTATCTGAACCGGATAACCATGACTGATTATTTTTCTTGCATATCATTTACATTCTGCGCATTGATTTCACCAGCTGCTTAAGTTTAGCATGTTTATTTACACAATGAAGCCATGCAACTGTCATTTTGATATCAGAGCGCGACTTTTATCTTCACCCTCGTGTAAGATCAGGCTTTCCATCACTCATGTAAAAAGCGGATAACCTTATATGCAAGAATAAACTTATTCCCGACACTAAGTAACTTCGTTTGAATACAGAGATAATATTCTAAACAAATGGACATGTAATACGTCTTTCTGATATGATTTAAAAAGGAAAAGAAAAGAAAAAGATTAATACAGCTCCAAAATGTCTACGTAATAATGTATAATTAGTGGTTATAATAAACAAAATTAAATATTTATCATACGCTCTGTACGACTTTTTTGTCGTTTACATGAAACGCCATTAATATATTATGGTTGTCTTAAATGCCAGAGGCAGGCCGAATAAATTCCCTGCAACACTGTCTAGACTGAATCCCGTCAAAGTGTTTGTTACTAAATGAAGAAACAATATCACAAAACGATCCATTTCGCATGTATTTGATATATGTTTGTAGCCAAGGGCCAAGAGATGAAACGAACTCGGAATCATATACATGTGACCGTTATTATTCTCTTCATCCAAAAGAATGAGATCAGTTTTAAAGAAACTAACCAAATAAAAATTACACTATAAAACCTTTTATCAAAACTTTATACAGGTATAGGTTTGATCACGGGTTCTTAAAATACAAGTGATGGAAAATGCGTTGGTAACTCTTAATTCAAAGCTCCAGTCTTGGGATTTGGCCTTACTGGTTAAAACCGTTTATATTGTCTCTGTAGACTTTGTATTCTCAAAATATGTAAGTTATATGTGTACCTCGTCGTTATTAGGTTTCTAAACGGTTAACATATGTTGTAAAATGTGACTGCTGTTGGCGGGATAGCTACTTTAACAACAAGGGAGGCTACCTATACGCTGTTTCTATAGAGTAATGTACCGGCATCTTTTTTTCCTGAAACAGTCAAACGGAAACCTATCAAGGGGAATTTAAATTATAACCAGTAATGGATTGCATCCTTATGTAAATCATAAAAAATATATCTAATTATGGCTTATTTTGTTTGTGTCATGAGTGAATGGTAGCAATATTCCATTCACAAATGGCTTTCAATACTGAATTTGACAGTGTGTGGGAGGACATCCATTATCGGTTTAGCGTGCATGAAGGTTAAATAAAACGTTGTGCTGGCACATCGGTCATAATTCATTGATATCAGACAGGTAGATTGCCCAACAGGAAACAGTCAGTTAACACAGTCGAAGAACACCGTAGAGAATTATAAAAGTCTGTAAATTGGGATATGTCGCATGGCGGTCATGCGGGCGAACGTGAGAGCAGGCGGCCGGGCGAGCAAACTCTTAGTTTCCGCTCAATAGATTTTGTTAGAAATTATATATTTTTTACGATGAAACTTGCAGGGTAGGTAGCTTATATGGAAAGGAAGATCGGTATTGCATTTAGGATCACTGGGGTTAAGGTCAAGGTCCATGTTCTAAAATTAGAAAAACGGTTTCCGTTCAATAACTCAAGTAAGGAATGAGATATTAAAATGAAACTAACTGTTTAGGTAGCTTACATCAAAAGATAGTTTGGGAATGTATTTGGGGTCACTGGGGTCAAGGTCATTGTTACTAAACACAGAAGAACGGTTTTCCCTTAATAACTTTTGTTGGGAATGAGATATTGGAACGAAACTTTTTGTGTAGGTACCTTATATGGGAAAGGAAACTTGGAATTGCATTTGGGGTCATTGGGTCAAGGTCACTGTAACTAAAAATAGGAAAATGGTTTCCGTTCAATAACTTTAGTAAGGAATGAGATATTAAAATGAAACTTACTGTGTAGGTAGCTTACATCAAAGGAAAGTTTGGGATTATATTTAGGGTCACTGGGATCAAGGTCATTGCTAAAAACAGAAAAATGTTTTCCTCTCAATAATTTTTGTTGGGAATGACATATTGGAACGAAACTTCCTGTGTAGGTACCTTATATGGAACATGAGCTTGGGATTTCATTTGGGGTCACTGGGGTTAAGGTCGATGTTACTAAAAATAAAAAACCGGTTTTCGCTCAATAACTTAAGTAAGGAATGAGATATTAGATTGGAACTTGCTGTGTAAGTAGCTTATATCAAAAGGAAGTTTGGGATTGCATTTGAGGTCACTGTGATCAAGGTCACGGTCACTGTTATTAAAATAGAAAAATGGTTTCCGCTCAATGACTTTAGTTGGGAATGAGATATTGGAACGAAACTTGCTGTGTAAGTACCTTTTATGGAAAAGAAGCTTGGGATTGCATTTGGGGTCACTGGGTTCATGGTCACCGTTACGAAAAATAGCAACACGCTTTCCGCTCAATACATTTAGTTGAGAATGAGATATTAGAATGAAACTTGCTATGTAGGTAACTTATATCAAAAAGAAGTTTTGGATTGCATTTGGGCTCACTGGGGTCAAGGTCCAGATCGTTGTTACTAAAAATAGAAAACGGTTTCCGCTCAATAACTTTAGTTCACAACGCCATAATGGAACACAACTTGCTGTGTAGATACCTTATATGAAAAGGAAACTTAGAATTGCATTTGGGGTCATTGGGTCAAGGTCACTGTAACTAAAAATAGGATGAGATATTGGAACGAAACTTTCTGTGTATATACCGTATATGTACAGGAAGAGTGTGGTTGCATTTGGGGTCACTGGGGTCAATGTAACGGTTACTTAAACTAGAAAAACGATTTCCACTCAATGACTTAAGTTAGGAATGACATAGTGAAACGAAATTTACTGTGTATGAGCTTTTATTGCCTTACTAACAAATATTTTCTTTCTTAACAGTCCTCATTTACTGAGTATGCTTTTATGTTTGTGATTCACATGTCATTCTATTTATTCAATATTGTACACTGTTTATATCACTTTAATACCAGAACTTCAACAACTCATGAACAGACGCAATACATCCGAGTTTGCTACAGTTCTCTCTTGCTTGTGTTTGTTACTTTTAATGGATAGTCTTTTCGTATTTAGTATCATTTAACAACATTGTCTGTCTCTGTGGACAATTAAGCATAATAAATACTAATTGTTAAAGAAACGTATGTTAATGTTTACATAAGTATATCAGAATGAATCTTGTATCAGTGGCTAGTATGCAAACTCAGTAAAGTTCAAGAGATGTGACACATTACTAACATTTGTACATGGAACATGTATATAAATACATGTAATCTGAGGGAAAACTATGCCATCTCAAATCTTTGGACTTCTTTCTTGCGTCCCCTGAAATGAAATAATAGTGAAATGAAGATACATATATGATATGCAAAGTAGGTCATCCCATTAATTTGCGATACAGTGCTAATTAAACGTTCGCCACGACGCCTTACTCTTTGAATTTTTGACGACCGTACATATTGTGTACACTAGTATGATGTCTGCTCGAATCATAAGAAGAAAATAAGGACAACACTGTCTTTGGCGTACCCTTAACTATATATCTCAAACTTAATTGAAGTACACGATTGTCTGTATTATTAGACTGCGTGTTTTGGTTGGTTATGTTCTGTGCATGCTTTTATTCCTCTTTGATGTGTTCATCTAACTGTATTACATTTGTGAATTTAACACCTAAAGCCTTATTTTACGATAATTAACGGAGTCAGAGTTCTCGAAGTATCTCGAAGTATAATTCTTTAGAGTGAACGTATTTCTATAGAGTTTTTGAAAGAGATTGTTTAAAATGATACTTTATGCGATTTTACGTTGATGTTTGGAATAGTGTCTTTTTATTTTGAACAGTGCTTAATAAATATTAATAAATATTGGACAGTTTAAAAGTTAATGAAATATTATTTATTTAGAAAAAACAGATTACCATATTTGCATTTATGTATAATTAGTATATTATTATTCATTAAGGAAAACTAAAATAATTCTGAAAATGGGATCTCTTGGAAAAATACGGACACAAAACAAGAAAGAAGGCAGACTCGCTTTATTGAGTCAGCTCATGAGAGGTTATATAAAGTGCTACACATATCACGCACGAATTTTCGAGTTTTAAGCTCTACTGGCCGAAAGCTTATGGGATGGCGAGTTGTCCGTCGTCCGTTAACTTTTGCCTTGTTAACACGATAGGGCCTTCATTTTTTATCTGATTCTTTCAAACTTTATCAGATTGTTGATATCAATGACAGCTCGCATTACGTGGTCCAGCCTTAATTCAGTGTTTAGTAAAATCTGTGACAAGAGAGATGATTTTAATTTTGATATTGTTAATTATTCCCATTTAGATGGGGATGTTCTCCGAGCTACTTCTTATTGGGTCTATGTTTCTCAGCTTATTCGTTTCTCTAGAGGTTGTAGTCGTGTTGAGGACTTTACTATTCGTAATATTTGTATAATTAAACAGCTACTCCAGCAGGACTACCGTTACCATAAACTTTGAAAAAACTCTTCTGCGACAAAGACTATCCCAGCCTGACTTCTATGGTGATGTGATTTACAAACTTCCAGATCCTTGTTCATAATCACTTTCATTCAATCGTTAATAAACTTGTTAAAAAGTGTTTAAAAAGAGGTTATGACCCTATCATTTTGCAACGTACTGCATGTTTAGTGGTTCATCCATTTATAGTTCGCCACTATGCTTTCCTCTTTGATTGTGCGATGACCGAACAGACTTTGGACCCTAAAATGAGGTCTACCTAAATCCTTATAGGACGGTAGCGTCGGATGTTTGTCTATAACCTTGTCTTGTCGTACCTTTAACGGTTTGTTCTCTTGTTGCTCTGCCAAGTCATTGAGTACTTACTTTGTGGCTTTCTAGGCTTTTGTTTTTTATATTATATATACATGATCATTCATGTGTTTTACTTATATTGCCTATTAATGCTGCCTTGTTTGTTAGAGAATATAACCTGGCGGGGATGTCTTTATTTACACTGTCCTGTTTATTGGGACGACCATAGTGTAATGGTGATGTTTGGTGCACCCTAGAACCTGGTTTAAATCCCCAGCCACTGACCGTTCCAAGGCGGTATCCCTATTGTCAACACTGTTTGTGATGTCTTATTTTGCCTTTTATTCATCTTCATGAACAGTCTCAATCAAACCGAGACTGCAATATTTCGTATGTGTCGTTTTCGGCCGTTTCCAAACTTTTGTTAAGAATGAGGTATTGGGATGAAACTTACAGGGTAGGTAGCTTATATGGAAATAAAGGTTGGGATTGCATTTGGGGCAAATGAGTTTAAGGTCGCTGGTACTAAAACTAGAAAAATGGTCCCCGCTCAATAACTTTTGTTTGGAGTGAGGAATTGTGATTAAACTTACTGGATAGGTAGTTTATATGGAAATGAAAGTAGGGATTGCAAATGGGGTCACTGGGTTCAAGTTCAAGGTCACTGTTACTAAAAATAGAAAAATGGTTTCCGCTGAATAAGTGTTATTAGTGAGGTATTGCAATGAAACCTGCAGGGTAGGTAGCTTATATGGAAAGGAGGGTTGGGATTGCATTTAAGGCCACTGGGTCAACGTCAAGGTCTCTGTTACTAAAAAGAGAGAAAATGGTTTCTGCTCCGTAGCTTTTGTTAGGAGTAAGGTATCACAATGTTTGTCGAGCCCGATTACGGATCTTGACTTAGCGATCACAGTGTCGTCCGGGTGTATGTGTGTCAGTTTTTCTTCCATTCGTTCGTCTGTTTGTCCGTTCGTCCATGTGTCCGATTTTCATTTCTTAATAGATTCTTTGTTACATCAGGATTTTCACCAAATTCAACCAAAATGTTTATTATATGGATCCAACATCATGTGCACAATATCGAGTCGCTGTGACTTACTTTCGACGAAATATAGGTCACTTCCAATCTCTGCTACGACATGCATATCTTGCTTTTTTCTCGCAGGATTTTCACCAAACGTCACCAGACTGTTCTTTATATACATCTAACACCAGGTGCAATATTCTGGGTCGCTGTGACCTACTTTTGACGAAATATAGGTCATGTCCGGTCCTCGCTACATGCGTATCTAGCTTCTTTCTTGCAGCATTTTCAAAACCTTCACCAGAATGTTCCTTATATACATTTAATATCATGTGCAAGATGTCAGGTCGTGGTGATCAACTTTTGATAACATATAGGTCTCGTCCTGTCTCTGCTACGACATGCGTATCTTGTTTCTTTCCCGCAGGATTTTCACCAAACTTCGCCACAGAATGTTCCTTATTAACATCTAACATCATGTGCAAAATTTCAGGTCGCTGTGACCTACTTTCGACGAAATATATTTCATGTCCGGTCTCCGCTACGACATGCATCTCCCGCAGTTAATAACATTAAATTAATATCTTTTGGGCTTGACATTGGTGTTGGTCAAATAAAAAGCTTGACATGTATGTAGCTGGACATAATAGGACTCAATATGTAGGCCGTGGCCTTCTACTTTAAAAGAAGAACTGATGGGAATTGTATGATGACAACCCTTGATATAAGAGCCATTTTAGCAAGTAGAGCGTCCAGATGACCTCTTGGGCATCTTGTTTGATTTTCATTATTGACTGTGTTTCTCTAACTTAACTTGAAAGGGCAGAAAACGGTGCTTAATAATGTTCATTTTAGAATTATTATATCAGTTATTAGAGTGATAATGTAGGACGAGTTATCGACCAAGAAATCATTATTATCTAATACCTTCGGCCACAGGCTGTTCCATTTGGCTGATATTTAGTTGAAAAAAAACTTACTAGGTAATTAGAGTAACATCATTTCGATATGCAGCAGTGTTCTCTGAAATGATATGCTTGAAGAAATAAGAAAAGAATGAAGTTTACTATATAATTAATAATAATTAATTATTAATAATTAATTATTAATTATTTAACCATGAACTCTTCTTGGTAGGTGACAAATTGTAAGTACTTTCGTAAACATTATTATTCTTAAATAAATATATACATATATCGGTCGATTGTCCCAGCAACTGAATTTATGTGTTACATTTTTCTTGCTTAACAATTAAGCCAGTGTTTGTAATATTTATTTTTTTCTATTAAGAGTGTTATATACATGCTGATTGCTTCGCTTGTCAACGCAATATAGCTATATTCCTGTATATGTATACCCCAAAACAAGAGTAAATTAAATTGTATTTCTCCAAAACCTATGACTCTTTTCTCATAATCACAAAAACGATATAAATTTAAGAAATTGTTTTTGATACAAATTAACAGTTGATAGAAAGTGTTTACTGTGGGTATACCTTTATTTGCCTTACGTGTGCTGCTGTAACTCTTTTTCTTTTGCATGTTTGTGATTTTCATGGTGTAATATTAATGTTATAGACATGTCTTAATTGGAAATGTAACAAAACAGAAAGCTTTCTTGTCAGTGTCTCTTATAGTGTTATAAGTAATATTTATCACATAACATGTGGTATGGGAGTGTAATAACACCATTCAATATTTTCGATATTCCACTAGTGGTATAATATAACGTTTATGACGTCATGGACGTCAAGTTTATGTACGTTTTCCGACGTAATGTGACGTTTTAAGTTATGTAATAAATAGAATCTCACATTCGTTCTCATTCATTATTGAATTTATTAAACTCGTTAGCAAAAATGATATAATGCTCGGCAAGAGCCTCGCATTATATCATTTTGCCAACTCGTTAATAAATTCAATAAGGAATGAGTACTCAAGTAAGCTTCTCTATTTACAGCATAATTTTTCGAGTATATGCAATTTATACTGCTTCTCGAGAAAAATGTGCTATAAATGTTTTGTACCATAGCCAATTATCCAAATACGCGCGTGCAAGAAGTTTTAGGATGTTGCAGTTTTCTGTACAAATAACAGCTAGATCCATTCAAGAAATAGCATTATCACGCGGCATGAACATGACCCATGTTTTGATTATTCAATGCAGCCAATCGCCTTTGTATATTATTGGGGCAAATGCTGTTTTGGTAACGGTTTAGTCATTTTGATTGACAGGTTGTGTGTAACATTACTACAGCGTGCGCGTAAAATTCAGTAGACCATGGCTGTTATTTATAGCTCGGCTGAACTATATCGGCGTTTATAGCACGGTTTAGGCTCAGACCTTCAGGTTTATGAAAATTATATCATAAGCAAGAACAAAGGAAAATCATTAGGGCTATGAAATACCTTAATTGTTTTCAGAAATTGTAGCAACACATGTATAACGCTTTGAATGCGGTATTGTTTATACAATACATTTAGGCATTTATAATTTGCATACAGTACCTACTGTAATTATATACTGTTATACACTAAATTGTACTTACATTGAAATGCTTCATACGTGTTTTGTTAGTCTGCTAAAAGCTTTCTTGTATTTTCATCTTTTCTGCAGAACTGCGTTTACTGAATGATTTATGATTACAGTATGATAGATGAATCTTCCAATCCTATAGCTCTCATATTTCAGATGTCTTACAATGCCACAATAAATATACTGCATATAGTGGTATTCCCGTAAATTTAAGTTAGCGTCTGTTACTGAAGTGCCTCCCTTACTTAACAAGAAAAACGACACGGTATAAGGACAAGGACGCCAATCTCAAACAACATGTTTTGTTTGTGTTCTTGACAGTCGTTCTGTCACTTAGATACTAAAAACTTGCCTGATTACTCTATACTTTCAGCAGGTATTTAAAACGTTGAACCATATGGAGAAAGCAAAGATGTCCTCTTACGATGACAGTGGGCATAATTTAAACATTTTGAAATGGAAATTACTTTAAAATAAATACTGATAAAGCTGATCCTTTGGAAGCAACAAACACAACAAAAGAAACTAAAGCAGCAGACTCGGTTTATTGAGTCTGTTCATGAGAAGTAATATAAGAAGCAACACCTCTCACACCCACTAACACCGGCTTTTTAAAGATAACAACTGTCTACGCTATAGGTAACAACGTTTTTCAATATCTACAGTTTCAATGAAAATTTAGTTAACATGTGCTTGTTAGTTACTGAAGCATTTGATTCGCTTCCGTACGATGCAACCCGTATCGGCGTTGTTAGAGAGTGGATTTTCTGCAGGTTCGAATCCCATCGGAAGCCCGACTTGTCAAGTGAAAAAGTGTCGATTATTGTGGATGGCGGAAGATAGAGAGTACAGGTTCTATCCTTGAAAAATGGTGTGATCTGCCTCAACCGATTGGTATTTATGGTCTAATATGTGCTAAAATGACGTAAAATACCATTCAAACAAAAACAACTTGTCTTACATCAAGATCATGCCAAATTAAGGTTGTCATCTGCGCCATTAAGAGTGATATGTGTATAAGCTGTTTAGCTTGTTAAACGATATAAATACAACTCGATTTTAAAACAACATATGGTTTATTAATAAAGTACCCAACTGCTTATAATATAGCAAACAGAGTGTAAAAAAAATATTAGAGCACTGGTGAGGAGAAAAAAAATAATGAAGACTTCTTGAACCAGTACTATCTCATCTCAGTAACAGTTTACTGAAATGTTAATCGAATGATTACACACATATGCAAGGGAAACATGTCACTTTTACATGGGAACACTTTCTGTATGCCAAACACGAAACTCGGCATGCATTTTCAAACAAACCCTATCGATGTTATAAAGAACATACGAATGGCATTGATAATAAAACTGCAGTTTACTTCCACTTTGATATTTAGTCCGCAAGAGTTAATTTTGAAGCTGCCTTTAAATAAATAAATAAAAGTGTGTGTGTGGTGGGGTGGGGTGGGGTGGGGGTGGGGGTGGGCGTGGCGGGTAAACATTTTAAATTTAGGTTTGTTCTTCGTTATTATACCATATATTTTAATTCAATAAATATGTATTATTCTCAACCATTAGGAATATTGTCAAACAATTTAGTTTGAACTCTTTGAGAAAAGCACGTTTGGGATATATAACCTGATCGGGTTTATTTTACAATCATCATACATCACGTTCAATGATTTCTATATGTAGGGTATATTATATCTCCGTATTGGGTTTCAAAAAAAGGTATCTGATAGGTCACGTACGATGTCTTTCAATGATGTAGGAAACATAAAAAGAGTTTATTCCACCGTATGATACATCAGCAAATTGAGTTGAAATGAAGCTCTGTCACATTTATTCGACATTATTTGAACGGCCACTCATTTCTTTTACGTGGAATACCTAGAACTGTATTAATCCATGCTCAAGGATTGAACTTATGCCCAAAAATTTAAACCTGGCATTAACTGAATAGCCCCTAATTTCTTAGAGAGACAATATGGCGGAATATATGCATTGGTCCAATATATATGCAACGGAGTCGATGAGCCCATTCTCCTTAGGAATTAGGACTCGATTTGGCTTGATTTAACGACCCGTGCTCCATTCATTGATTGAACCTGTCATTTATTAGTATACGGTATCTAGTTCATCAATTAACCATTAGTACAGACTTACACGTCTGAAATTCCTGTCAACCACGGTGCAGCGGGGGTGGCTTTGGATCATATGCTGGAGGTCGTGGGCTCGATCCCCGGCCGGGTCACACCAAATACTTAACAAGTAGCTCCATTACTTGACTCTGATGCTATAAGTGTTATGCTATGACTGGTCGGTCCGATGTCAGTTTAATGTGACTGGATGAGTCATGTCATGTGCCTACGGCGCTATCCACTTCCATATATATGTACTATTTATACACGCTGCATGTACTTAGCGTATTTGAGCATATTTGGTCAAGTTTACTAATACACAGGTTTTCAGTATACATTCTTACATATTGAAAATATTATTCTGATTACGAAAACATTTATGTTTTATCATTTTTACATCAGTATATGTAACATCTCGTTGTGATATAATCACAATAAATTATAAATAAATCTCTCGGCTATTCATTTAGCGAACTAACTTGCATAATATTATGCAAATACATGCAGAATTATGCACACGTTCATTTGATGAACTAACATCAATACATTGACCGTCACAGAAGAAGACTAACTCACTAAGTAATTCTGGTCGGTAACAGCTGGTTCATAACAATAGGACATGTATGGCATGTCAAACGTTGCATTATTAGATGTTTTTATATTTATATTCAATATCGTTTCATTTATATTGTATATTTTCTTATTTGTATTCTATAATTGTCAATTTGTATTGTATATTTTTAATTTGTATTCTATAATTGTCAATTTGTAATAGCGAGCACAGCTCGCGTCGCGAAGCGACGCGAGCGCAAGCGAGCTCCTATGGTATCATGCAGGCGAAAAGTAAACATACCCATCCATCCTTTTGAAAAGTCTTGGGTCATTTACGGCAGTTTATGGGCGACTTCAACCGTAAAGTAGCATATTTCGTTACGAAATTAACAAGATAAACATTTGTAGAAATCATTAAGAATGGTGGTTTCCAAGCAGAATGAGGTGAAAAAAACATTAAAAACCTTTCTCGAACCCATCCAAAAATGACAATGAAATTGCATTTTTACCAATGTCGCCAAAACGGCCATTAACCGGAAGCATAGCCCAAAGTGTTACCTTGCGCGTTGTTCATTGGCGAAAATTCGTCAACACATTTCACAATTTAATAAAAGTAGATTTCGTGTCGCAGAAATGTATATGTCTTGCTAACCGATTAGGATAAACAAATGATTTGGTTAAAAACTATCTTTCATTTGTTTATTTTCCCGTAAAACCATAAATGCAATCGGAATTCTTCGCAGATTTCCGTATTCGGTCGTCTACTATTGTAAGCCATTGACGGAAATCGACGAGGTTATTCCGTGTTCATTCCTGTCAAACCCGAACAATCTGGCAATTTCCGGAAATGTTACGGAAATTGTAAGACGTCATTGATTTACGTCATCATCGTATGTCGTCACATTATGACGTATGGTCTGTTAGTAAACAATTAGTGAGCAAGGTGCTTATTACCGATCCATTTTTCTTTGTTTCTTCTTTCTTTCTTTCTTCCAATATACTATTGACGTATTATACACATACTTATGATTATCACAGTTTCGTTTCTGTGGATGAGTTTACCTTCAGGCTTTTTTATGATAACCACGGAAGTTCAGCGAGATTTTTAACCTGAATAGGGTATGTCTCTCCCATCGTCGAAACCCACGTTTGATTGATTACGTTATACTCCGTGATGGTGGAGAGTAACGCAACAAATCACACGGGGGTATCCGACGATGGTCTCTCCCTGCACAGGAGACCAGTGGCTTTACATCAGTAGGGAAGAGTGACATACTTTCATAGTAACTTTAACTATCGTACACGAATAGTTCTAGATTTCTAGATCTAAGGGAGTACGTTATCAATTCTCGAGACGTGAACCTCCGGGAGTCGAACCCCAGACTTCTATATCCAGAGGCAAGTAAGCAAACCACTCTGTCATCGCATCTTTTTTTACCGCACAGTAACATTATGGTCCATTATGAAAAAATAATTACTAGTATTTAGAACAACACCAGGTCTAGAGTGACTAAACGATGGTTAGGCCCAAGATGTTACTCACACTGACAGGGGTAGGAACAGCCTCCTTCCCGAGATCCCAATAATTTGACTGGCGTGTTTGGGTAGGGGAAGTTCAAAAGGTATTTTTACCCTATGTTGCATATTTTGGGGCGCTTCGAACTATTATCCAAAAATGGTTTTAATGAGTTGGGCAAACCGCAATTAAGACATTCTGAAACTATTGTAACTGAAGTTATATTTGAGATTTCTTATTTTTTTGCTGTCCCAGCAACACGGCAGATGTACACCCGAAAGAGGCTAACGCAGGATGTAGACAGATAGATAGGAATTTACATACAAAAAGCCTCATCTGAACTGATGGCTGTAAAATATTTATTTTTTAACCGAATTTCCAAACTAAGGTGTTTTTATGTACCACTAAAATTGCCAGTTCCACTTATATATAATGTATTTACATTTTGTTAAAATTAATCACTCACATAGCTAAAAAACCTTTAGCTTAAACAAACGCCCAAATAATAGCACATTTGTCGGGTTTAGACTCCACCATAATGTACAGAATTTGTATTTTTTATTTTTGGCTGGATTGCGTAGCAAATCCAGACTTGCAGTTCGGCGATTTCCATATGTCTGTCCGCCTATCCGTCCGTCCGTCTACGAGTTTTGAAATTTTCGTTAAAGTTTTTGTTTTTCGGGAGGTCGTGGGTTCGAGTCCCCAGATACTTTAAAAATGGAACCCTTGCCTGACGAGCAAATAATGGGTAGTGCTACGACTGATTGACCAATGTCAGAATAATGTGACTGGGGGTATCATGTCTACTACGGTGTGGTATTCCAGTGTGGCAGCACTATAAAGAAACCATAGAGTTCGCTGCTTCAAGTAGACATATCATCACATCACACACAAACACACAGATAAAAGTCCAGACTTAATTGTGCCTGTAATCGTCGGGTACGACGCCTGTCGTAGGCGGACGGTTTATAATCCTTAGAAATACACACACACACACGAATTGAAATTTGTTGGGGTGGGATGTCACGATTCATAAGACACGTACAGGTAGACTTGCACTAGATGTGAGAATTTCTCAAAAATGTATTGTCGAAAAGCTTTGAAACTTGACACTTGTTCAACATCATTACAAATGTTATATGAAAATAACCCTAACTATGTCATGTATTTTACCTGGACTACCCCACTTAGCACACAGATATTTCACTTAAAATTTAAATTCTCAATCCGGCTTTCGCGCCACTATTGATGCTTCACCTTTTTTCTTTTTTTTTGGTTACTTTTAACAAAGTTTGAGGTTTCCACTGGATCCCCATATAAATGAAATGTTCCTATGCCAGTGTACCTGTAACCGGTCATCCGGTTTGGTCTGATGCTACGGAGTAGTTCAAATTTGAAGGTGATGAAAACACGGTTCGGAAACTTTACCTGTCTTCTGCTTCAATCGATCTATGCCTTTCTCTGTCCTATCATTTCACTATTTTTGTTTTTCTACCACCGACAGAAACATTAGGGTCAAATAGGACACTCAGTTTCTTAAAATGTAGATGTAGAAACTAATAAGTATCTTAAGCACAGCTAGTGCTAAACGTCAAGAACAGTGAAACAAACCAACGTCTTTTCTACATAGCATTTGATGAATTTGGTGCATTTTCAGAATATATTGATAAAAAACGTCGGATCCGGTGTCCTCCACCCCCAGACATACTCAACTAAATATTGAACTAATATTCTGAAAATGGACCACCATTTATTAAATGTCAAGTAGGAAACAACAAATTCCTTTGTTTTAAAATCATTGTACTTTTCTCAAACATACATCATCATAATGATTAGACAATACGTATGAATCAATTTAACACACGTTGAAGACAAGACGTATATTCAAATAAAAAAAAGCTTAAATCATATATATACATTTTTCGTAATGACATAACGTTGAAACCGTAATTACATGTTGTTCGGCATCACGGTTTATGTATATATAGCTAAAATACACTGATGCAGTAGCTGCTTTTATGACGGTTGGTGATTTAGCCAATGTCGATCCAGACTGGATCATGACTAGATAGCCGTTGGAAGTTCGTTCCATGCCATATCTGTCCTGTCTGGGAACGAATTGAAATTTGACCGAATCATTGTGGTGTACTGGTTAGAGCGTCTGCCTTGCATTCGGGAGGTCGTGGGTTCGAGTCCCCAGATACTTTAAAAATGGAACCCTTGCCTGACGAGCAAATAATGGGTAGTGCTACGACTGATTGACCAATGTCAGAATAATGTGACTGGGGGTATCATGTCTACTACGGTGTGGTATTCCAGTGTGGCAGCACTATAAAGAAACCATAGAGTTCGCTGCTTCAAGTAGACATATCATCACATCACACACAAACACACAGATAAAAGTCCAGACTTAATTGTGCCTGTAATCGTCGGGTACGACGCCTGTCGTAGGCGGACGGTTTATAATCCTTAGAAATACACACACACACACGAATTGAAATTTGTTGGGGTGGGATGTCACGATTCATAAGACACGTACAGGTAGACTTGCACTAGATGTGAGAATCATGGCTCTTATGGTGGTATGTACCTACCATGATATAGGTACACGCCATAAGAGCTACGATTCTCGCAGCTAGACTTGCACATACCGGTGCATACATACGCAGCGGCACAATCAAACATGAACTGTGCTCGCCCTATAGGTTTAACCTATTTCATATTATATATTTTTCATTTGTATTCTATAATTGTCAATTTGTATTGCATATTTTTCATTTGTATTTTATAATTGTCTATTTGTATTGTATATTTTGCATTTATACCGAGCAGAGCTCGGCCGGCGCAGCCGGCCGACGATGATCGGCTAATGGTAACACATGTGCAAATGTTGAAATCGTACCTGGCTGGGCACAAAAACTGTGTCGCACCGGAAGCGCCGCCATTGATGAAATTGTGTTCGGCAATTTCGGATTTTTTACTTAAATCATCAGGGGATCAGTCTGTTTCACTTGGACGATTGTCTCTTTTCGTAGTTTGGAGTATTCGTACTAGTTCGGCTAATCCCGTCACAAGTAGTTACGAATGAAGCGATATTCATTAAAAGAATGCTTATCATTAGAAGTTGTTTAATTATTTCTTATTGGTTGTCAAAATTAAACTAATTCAAAATTTCAAAATTCCAAAAATTTCAAAAATTTTAAAATTCAAAAATTTCAAAATTCAAAATACAAAAACTTTCAAAATTCAAGAATTTCAAAATTTCAAATTTTCAAATTTTCAAAATTTCAAAATTCAAAATTTCAAAATTCCAAAAATTCAAAATTTCAAAATTTCATGAATAATTTGAATTAATAATAAAATAATTGTTGCCTTTTAGGTTCGGTCGATATGTGTTGTATTTATCTACCTGAGAAAAGTGATATCGACCGAGGCGATATCAGGTCGATAAATAGAGTTTTATAACCAGTGTTTTTGAGATACGGGAAATATCTCCCGAGGTAGAGAAATGGCCCCGATATAAGAACGAGTGCGAGGGAGATATTTTTAGTATCTCAAAAACACTGGTTATTAAACTATATATTACATAATTTAAAATGATTTTATTAATATTTCTAATGATTAATGCCTTTTTACACCAGGGAGATATTTCCCAGTAGAGCAAACGAGTAGATATAGCTTTTCTAATCCCAGTATTTCCTATACAAATCACAGACAAATATGTAATATATACCTCACTAAAAGGCAATAATTTTATAATATTGCTGATAACAGGGTTGGCATGGAGGAGTTAGTCCAAATTTACCACAGTCCTGACATGACCAAACTTTAATACGAGAGGGAAATGATAAATGGTCAATGGTGGGCCACAGCTTGTGAGATTGAAACTGTGTCTACCATTTTAGGCTAGAACATCAAAGTAACATGAGTTTGGTGCTGAGCAATATCACATGTATTCTTTTTCAACCAATGAAGGAGAATTGTCATGTACAACCATTGACTTGCTTTTGAACAATAAACAGTTTCAAGTTCTAATCACGCTGATAGTAGTAAAAGTAAAAAGCGAATATCGCCCACCGAAAACACGCATGGCAACAACAGCAAACATAATTCAGAAAATTATATTAGTACACCATATACTGAACCAAATAAGGACTCAAATTCCAACTCTAATATAACCAATGACATCCAATCTTTATGTAGGAAACTAGGAATCAAAACCTCTTGAAAACGAAACACAGTCAGAATCAAAGTAAAGGGAAATGAGAAATAAACGGGAAAAAAGGTATATTATCAAAACATATCAAATAAATGACATACCAGAAGCTGCACCATTACAGAAAGATGAAAAATTCAACCTTGCTATGGATGCTATACTTGCCTTTGAAATAGAACAGATGTCGTACGTTTTTTCTAAATGCGAAATTTGTCTAGAAAGAAGAACTGAATTGAACATGTTCAATGACACTGTTTGTAGTAGCTGCCAAAAATATATGTCTGATACAAAATAATTCTCTCTGGAAAACAATATAAACCCAGGAAAGGTGCCTCTTGAGTTGAAAGAGTAAAAATAAGATAATTTTCAAAATTTGGTTTTAAAAAAATCACACCGTAAATACCTTAACTTTTACAATAAACTTGGCTGAACATCTATGATAAAGACGAAGCGTCTCCGTGGTCGAATGGTTAACGACGTTGCATTCTAAACCTTCACCTCTCATCGCTGCGGGTTCGAATTCCACTTGGAGCTCGATTTGTAATTGAGGAAGTGTCGATTCTTACGGATGACGAGAGGTTTACAGTACTGGTTCTACCCAGGAAAAGTGGATGGATTCCTCCAACACAAAAAAAATCGACCGTCATACTAGTATATAACCTTACATGTGTTGAAAATGACGTAAAACACCATACAAACAAACAATGATAAAGATCGAGTTTGAGTTTACCACCTACCACAATTTAGAGGTGTGTCAAATGCCTAGGCCATTGCTTGGTCAGCTGATTTTGATGATCGAAATTAAGAATAGTCAATTAATTTACTCATATGTTGATTGACAAGAAACATAAGATAGGTTAGTATTTTATCACAACAATATAGAAAAATTATTAAAGTTTATATATTTGGTTTACAAGTTAAATTTTACATGCGATCCGATATATCATGTAAGTATTAATTTTAAGAGCTCTGCTCGGTCTTAGGCAGTGCCTAAAATTCATATTATTGTAAAAATGATAATTTATATTCTATCTGTTACATTTGTGTTCTATAACTTCTACATTTGTATTCGATATAACTTGAATCACGGGATTTGTTTATTTACTTTGTAACGAAGAATTTCATTGGACAATGCAAACCGTCATGGCCGCGCCCTGTAAACGGGTGATACTATTCACCGGTCGATTTCCCGGTTACTTCCAGGTTGAACAGGGGTGGCAAATGTGATGAGTGTGTTGATGTTTCAGACGTTTTAATGACATATATGTCTTATATATATGTATTCATTTTTCCATAATCACTAAAAAAAAAATTGAAAAAAAAGAAGAAAGTAGTTTAATTAAGTGTTGAATATTGGTGTTTTTTCACAATAATTTGACTGGTTTTGGCAATTCCCGGTTCAGTTTCGGAGACAGTTAAAGGATAACAATGCCTTAATAGTTCATTTTGGTAGAACTTAACATTTGGAATTAATTTTTGTGCACTTGTCATATCGAATTTATTAAATACGTCATAGACATAAAATACATTTACGTCTGAATACGTCATATTTTTTAATTTAATAGCTATTCACACATTTTATCTAGGTATCTGGTGGGATAACTGAGAAATATTTTAATGGGCAGGTATTAGGAGTTTCTAGGATACATAATGCTTTTTATGCTTTCTTCCAAGGACTCCAAGAGTTGCTAACAGTATGTGAAGAGAAAGAAGCCTTTGCCAATTTTAATGATATTGAATACTGTCAAGACGCATTAAGAGGTGCTGTGAACACATTGGCATATATTGTACCTCATCCATCGTTTCAAGAACATTCCACATCAGATTTGTTACAATCAATTCAAAGTTTTTTAGAATGTTTTACAGTTTTAAAGAAAACCTGGGATAACATCCATATCCCCTTTATTTCTAGTAGTGTTACAGCTGTTGTAATAGAGGCTAGCGAGCTATCGAGATCAGGACATGTAGGTAGACCTAGAGCATACATAAACTATGAACAAATAGCCTATTTATTGAAACATGGTTTCAAGTTAACCCAAATAGCAAACATTTTTTTGGTGAACAGAACAACTTTATGGAGGAGATTTAAGCAGGAAGAATTTAATTTGAACAGATACACAGATATCAGTGATGAAGAGTTAATGACCATCATGAAAACCATACATCAGCATCACCCGCATACTGGAGTTTCCTTGATGATAGGACATTTACGGTCTCATGGCATTATTGTCCAGCAAAGAAGAGTTCGGACAATTTTAAGAACTATTGATCCTGCAAATTCAGCACTAAGGTGGGGGGTTTAGTTACATTAAGGAGATCTTACAGTGTTCCCAGTCCAAATTCACAATGGCACATCGATGACCATCATAAACTCATAAGATGGAAAACTGTTACTCATGGTGGTATCGATGGGTTTAGTAGACTTGTAGTTTTTCTTAAATGCTCAAATAACAACTTAGCCGCTACTGTGCTAGATTTATTTCTAGAAGCTGTAGAGAAAATTTCTTTACCATCCAGAGTGAGAGGAAATAAAGGATTTGAAAATGTTTGCGTTGCAAGGTATATGGAACAACAACGGGGACCAAACCGTGACAGCATTATTTCTGGAAGATCAGTCCATAATTGTCGCATCGAGTGATTGTGGCGCGATGTATTTTATTCTGTGATTCAAACATTCTACTCTTTGTTTTTTTACCTTGAGAGTATAGATGAGTTGAATATTGACAATGACATAGACATCTTTTGCCTTCATTATGTATTTATACCTCGGATTAATGCTGCCCTAACTGAATTCCAAGAGGCTTATAGTAACTATAACATGCGTACTGAGCACAACTGGAGTCCATACAAGATGTGGATTAATGGAATGATTTGTAGGGATAGGCAAAATTCTGTGACAACTTACATGCATGACATGCATAATGAAATACAACTCTCCAATGTGGATTTAATGACATATGGAATGGATCCTAATGAAGCTTCAGAAGTTGATTCATCTGATGAGGAAATACCTGTAGAAACCAATGTCACGCCTTCCTTGTCAGTGGACATAGTTGACAGTTAACATTAGTTGACCCACTTGATATCAATGATGAACGTGGAGTAGACTTATTCAAAAAGGCCAAAGACACTTTATATTATTCTTTGCAAAATAGGGATACAGAGCTTTAAATTAACCCTTTACTCGGAGTTAAGGTCTGGAGTCATACTGCGATGTTTAGTGAAAGCCAGTCTCGAGTTATAAGACTATCATACTGCGCTGTTTAGTGAAAGCTGGGTTCTGGAGTTATAAGACTGTATCATACTGCGATGTTTAGTGAAAGCCAGTCTGGAGTTATAAGACTATCATACTGCGATGTTTAGTGAAAGCCGGGTCTGGAGTTATAAGACTGTATCATACTGCGATGTTTAGTGAAAGCCAGGTCTGGGGTTATAAGACTGTATCATACTGCGATGTTTAGTGAAAGCCGGGTTTGGGGTTATAAGACTGTATCATACTGCGATGTTTAGTGAAAGCCGGGTCTGGAGTTATAAGACTGTATCATACTGCGATGTTTAGTGAAAGCCTGGTCTGGGATTATAAGACTGTATCAGTGTAAGAGTTGATTTAAACTAGATGGGTGCTCTCTATAGCACATGTGTCGCCTTCTGGGGCCTTGTCAATTAAAAAATAAATTTTAAAAATGTGACCTTCAGTGTGACCTTGACCTTTATATTTTAGTATAGTCATGTAGATGTTGTCATAATGAGTATACATTGAAAGTTTGATGAAGAAATATAAAGTAATGAGAAAGTTATAGCCAATATTAGGTTTTCATGAAGAAAAAAAATAGTATTTAACCCATATAATGACCTTCAGTGTGACCTTGACCTTTATATGTTAGTATGGTCATGTGGATTTTGTCATGGTGAGTATATATTGAAAGTCTGATGAAGAAATGAGAAAGTATAAGCCAACGTTAAGTTTCCGTGAAGAAAAAATGACTATTTAACCCATATATTGACCTTCAGTGTGACCTTGACCTTTATAGATTAGCATGGTCATGTGGATGCTGTCATGATAAGTATACATTGAAAGTTTGATGAAGAAATATCCAGAAATGGGGAAGTATGGCCAATGTTAAGTTTTCGTGAAGAAAAAAAATAGTATTTAACCCATATAATGACCTTCAGTGTGACCTTGACCTTTATATTTTAGTATGGTCATGTAGATGTTGTCATGATTGTATATTGAAAGTTTGATGAAGAAATATAAAGAAATGAGAAAGTTATAGCCAATGTTAAGTTTTCGTGACGGACGGATTGACCACAAAGTGATTCTTATATCTCGCTTTTCTTTGACACAAAAAGTCAATGAAGAAGTTAAGTTAAATCTTTACTCCATAGATATACAATAGGACTAGATTCCCAAGGGCAACATGTCGAGCCCCCCCCCCCCCCCCCCCCCCCCCATAAGTCAATGAAGAAGTTAAGTTAAATCCTGACTCCATATATATACAATAGGACTAGATGCCCAAGGGCAACATGTCCAGCCCGCACCCCCCACCCCCACCCCACCCGCCCATCAAGCGGACACAATATATTCATTATTGTACTTATTCTTGTACTTATTTCTGACCTTCAACTTCCAAATGTGACTTGCTGCATGTCATTGTCTCATGATGGTGAACATTTGTGCAAAGTTATTTGGGAATCCCTCCATGCACGAGGAAGTTACTGTACAGTATAAGAGAACATTTTATGATTTATTTGTTTATTTATTTTCAATATAAGAGAACATTTAATAATTTATTTTTTATTGACTTTCAACAGTATGAACTTTACTCCAGTAGCTTGGAGTAACAGTTTATAACTTTAAATCTAGTAAAATAATAATAATAGGAGTAGTACGAGAATTTTTAAAACAAGAGCATTTAAGAATTGCAGGGCAATCCATAGTCCCCCACCGGCCCAGACAAACATTTTCCGGACATTTTCTATGATGGAGGTCAAAGATCAAGGTATTTTGGTACGCGACACACCGCTATCCCAAGATGTATTCACATACCAAGTTTGATATCTCTAAGTGTTATAGTATTGAAAATACGGTCCGGTGTCACGTGAGATCCACACGCACTTCGGAAAGTCCACGCATACGTTGTGTTTTAGAAAGCTTATAATTCCGGTTTTACTTTGAATGTTGTGATGATATCAAGTTTGTATCATTCGTATTAGATTGGCCTTTCGATTACCGTGAGTTTTATTACGATATACTTCCGTTTGGCTGTACAATACACTTTCAAACATGATCCATATTTCAAAATGTTGCGATATTTCAACAAGTGTAGCCTTCAGTTATGGGCCTATTACTTTGCGAGAATGGCAGTATTAATACAAATATTCCAACTTAAATATCAATAATATTATTTACTAGCAATCGGTCATAGTTTTAATTGTTAATTGTGTAAGATTTTATGCAAAATTGCCAATTACAGTTAACGCATTTTGTGTCTTCGCGTGTCTTTGCGCATGCGTCTTCGTGCTAAATTCAGTCTAATAATACTCATTAGTTGTCCTTGAAATTAAGTTGCTGACATGTTTTGTTGATTTTTTTTCGATTTAAAGACAGTAATTGGTAACTTTTAATACGTTTTTATTGAAGTTCGTGTTAATATATAGAGCTGAGATTTCGTTGTTTTTCTTCGGATTTACACGTGGTTTATACGACAAACGGTGAATTGATACATGACGCTTAATACACCTTGCGTAGGACTAATAATAATTATATCTTAATATAAAACGTATCAATACGTGTGCGAACGATTTGCCGCAGAATTATTATAGAAGAAGCAGCTGTTTCTATAAGTATATTATCTTCACGGAACACATTAATGACGTCATAAAACGGCGCGATAAAAGTGTAAACTAGGCCTGCTAGTGTGTACGGTAATCTAGGTATAACAAAACAATTAACATGTGTCAGGTCTAACACATACATGTTAAAGTAGTACAACATGGTGTGTTACAAAGGCGATAACATGGCATGCGTTAAATATGTGTCTGTTATGTGCAATCAGGGCCTGACATGGGAAGCAGTTTCCCCCAGCCACCAACCCAACACATTCAGGAAAAGTCTTAAAGAGCCTTTTATTTGTGAGTATACTTTAATATATCTAGCAGGTTCCCATAGTTTTTCGATAGAGTGCCAGTATATATATTGCAAATATACAATGGGGGCAAGGTACCATGGGGCAAAAGTGTGGGGGTGGGGTGACGGGTCGTTTCCCACATCGGTTGTTTCGCGGATAGTCGTTTCGCCCATCATATAGTTAGTCGTTTCGCCCACCTTATATATATATATATATATAGTGATGAATAATTACTTATGCAAATACTTATTTGGAGTTAGAACTATTGTATTTTAGGATTAGAAATCATTTTTAATGTATCAAGTATTGAATTTCGTGTTTAGAAGAATATATCTATGAACTTGCGTTTTCTATGTAAAAAAACATTAAAACACTTTGAATGAATCAAATAATTATTTTTGCAGTATTAAATCTTTATTTGTTATAAAATCAATCATTTCTATTTATGATGACTACATGCAAGCCTCTCGAAGGAAAAAGCATAAACTTTCATAATTAATAATTACTGTTTGTCATTCACTTTGAATTAAAAAATAATTACAAATAATTAGAATACAGTTGTGTTTATTGTTTATATTCCCTATTACCTTTACCCGTATTTCAAATATATCTACAGTATCAAACAGCATTCAAGTCTAGAGAAAATATAGATGTATTACATGTTAAAGGGACACATCTTGAAGATTTTATCAAGCATTCAACTTAGCATGTCAACGTATTAATCTAGGATCATTTTTACTTTAAATGTGCTTGCAAATAATTAAATAACAATGTATTGTTTTTACTTTTAATATTTAAGATTGAACAAATGCAAGTTCTATAGAACAACTAACGGGACGCGCAAATTTTTAATAAAACAATTTTGCTGCGTGTTTCTTTATTAAAATGTTTACTCATTTATTTTCTAAATATTTTGCACATATACTTTCTGATAAATACTGTTTGTCGTTCATTTCTCTCATTTGTCCTGTATGTAATATCTCTCATCTGTCCTGTATGTAATATCTCTCATCTGTCCTGTTTGTAATATCTCTAATTTGTCCTGTATGTAATATCTCTCATCTGTCCTGTCAGTGCTCAAAGAAAATTATTTTAAGAGACAGGCCCAGGGCCTGTTGCTTCTGAAAATGGACAGGCCCAAATTTGAAATGGACAGGCCCTGATTTGAAATGGACAGGCCCTGATTTGAAATGGAAAGGTCCAATATTTTTTTCTTATTGGAAATGTGTCTTTATTCACTTTTATAGTACACATTAATTTTGTTACGTATATATGTATTAATCAGGCTCAGAACCTCCTCTGACTAGATTTTTCTTTTTGCTACCACTTTTTGCTCCCTGGTCAGCGGACTTATTTACCATTTTGTTTAAAATATGTTGGAATAGAATATTACATAGTAATTTATAACCAATGCAAAGGAGAGTACTAGCACTTTTGCCAAACGATAATAATCAGAGCCGACTTGGTGAAACTGGAGCTAAACTTGGAGCCAAATTTTTAATCAGGTCTTATTAGGAGCCTAGACTAGAATTCATTTACAAGTAGGATTCCAGGAACTCCTTACACCTTAAATAATGAATAGAAATATATTTTATATCTGTATTTATACATCAGTGTTCCCATTCACGCACATATGTGCGTGAATCACGCATGAAAACAAAAAATCACGCACAGAAAACTGACCTCGTACGTGCATGCACGCACAGAAAAAATACAAGTCTGATAATAAGAAAGCATGACCGTCGGTAGATTTCCAAATTCTCGTCCACTTTGTCCGAATATTTTTTGAAAAATCAGAACGAATCTAAAACGCTTCGTTTACGAAAACATTATCCCGAGTAATTGCGTCAATTGCCCTATCCCTCTAGTGCATACCACGATGATTGGTTATGACGTCATAAGCGCACGCGCTACCTAAATGAAAGTAGAGAAAACATCGACATCTCATTCTGGTGGTTTTGACTTATTTCTTTTTCATATTTAGTAAGTATATTTAAAATTAAAATAAAAACTTAATAATAGAATAAATGAAGATCAAATAATTAATTCAAATCGTGTTTCGTCTCTCCCGTGTACTATTTATAGATGCGCAAACATGTTGATGATTTACTGTAACTGTTGTCAACTTGAATATTACACTGTGCTGTGTATTGTAATGCCTTCAGTAGCAAATAAAGTATGTTGAAAGGTCTAAAAATCTTAAAAATTCATAGTGTACCCCCTAAATTTGCAGTGTTCCCCCGAAATTTAACAGTAGGGGGTACATGTACCCCCAAATGAAAAAGTCAGTGGGAACACTGATACATATACAGTATATATATTTTTCTTTCCACCAACATGTATTTGTAAAGGACAGTTTTTCTAATTTGATTATGTAAAAAAAAAAAAAAAAAAAAAAAAAAATAATATATCCGAAATTATGTACCATCCGAACTACTACGACACTGCACTTTTACGGCTCGAACATTTCACAAACATTCAATCGAAATACCATCAATAACGATTTTTTTTTCATGCATTAGTGTGTTTTTAATGACAAAAACGGTATTTCTTATCACAAAGGAAAGAAAACACAACCCTAATAGCAGAATAATGAGTTTTATGTCAACAATTGTCGACCTCAAAGTTGTGACAAACTGCCGACACGAAGCCAGGCAAAATTTTCAAACTTCTTATTGTTTGAGTGTGTGTATAACACATTTTAATTACTTTATTGCAAGTGTTTTCACAGTTCACAATACACATGGGAGTATTTTGTCTTGAGGAACTTGAGCTTGAGATCCAGTAAAACTGATTTTTTTGGGATTTTTTTTTTTTTTTTTTTTTTTTTTTTAAGACAGGCCCGACGGGCTCCTCGTCTGCAAAATGAGACAGGCCCGGAATGGATTTCGAGGAGCCCCGGGCGTCGGGCTATCCTATTTCTTGAGCACTGCCTGTATGTAATATCTCTCATCTATCCTGTATGTAATATCTCTCATCTGTCCTGTATGTAATATCTCTCATCTGTGCTGTATGTAATATCTCTCATCTGTCCCGTATGTAATATCTCTCATCTGTCCCGTATGTAATATCTCTCATCTATCCTGTATATTAAATGGAAAAAAATATATATATAAAAAAAGTGTCCAAAGATGTGCACAAACGCACCACGAAAACACACAACAAAATATATATATATAAAAAGATGTGTCAAAAGATGTGCAGAATTGCACCAAAAAAAAAATGAAAAGAAAGAGACACGCACAAAAATAACAGTAAAAAAATGTATATTTTGAAATGTTGAAATGTACTGTAAACATTACGCAAGAATTTGAAAACGTCAGCAATGAAATAGATGAAATCCTTGTTACACCTCCTCGTTGGAACTAACCGGAAACAACCTATTTTTCAATTATGAATAAAATATGTTGGCCGACGTAACAATAAAAACATATATAATATGCGCTAATAAAAACACACGCAAAAAATGACAACACTACAATATATTATACAATCCTACAATGTAATCAATCAATCAGTTTTATTCAGGCTAAAATATATATATATTGTCACCTTTTATATTTTCTATGTATGTAAATGATTTAGAAGAATATTTTACACTGAATGGTTTTAAAGGTATCGATACTGGAATGTTAAAGTTGCTGCTACTATTATACGCTGATGACATAGTGATATTTTCGGATTCTGAAAAGGGGCTACAAGATGGGTTAGATATACTGTACAGTTATTGCCAGAAATGGAAATTGGTTGTAAATGAAAATAAAACCAAGGTCATGCTTTTTAAAAAAGGCGGTCAGATAAAAAGGAACCTATTGTTCATATATAATAATACTGTAATTGAAATTGTAAATAAGTTTACCTATTTGGGAATTGTCTTTACCACAGGCGGTTCTTTTGATCAAACGTTCGAATCATTAAGTGGCCAGGCATTAAAGGCAATCTTCAATATGAAGTCATATATAAATCAATTTACTGACTTATCGGTCAGTCACACTTTAGACATTTTTGATAAACTCATTCTGCCAATATTAAATTATGGCGCAGAGATATGGGGATTCTCAAATGCGGAAAAGTTAGAGAAAGTACACCTTCAATTTTGTTAACAACTTTTATGTGTTAAAACACAAACTCAAAACAATTTCGTATATGGAGAACTCGGGAGAGTCCCTTTAAAAATTCAACGTATGGCCAATATTATCCGGTTCTGGTTAAAAATTACACGTACGAGTGATCGCAAATATATAAAAAAATATGTATAATGTTATGTTAGATGATCTGATTGTAAACCCAAACAAATTAAACTGGGCATCTCAAGTTAAAGGGTTATTGGAACGAACAGGATTTAATGAATTTTGGTATTCTCAAGGAGTAGAAAACATAACGTATTTCATTAATATATTTAAGCAACGAATTAAAGATATGTTTATACAAAATTGGAATGCTGAATTATCGGATTCCACTAGAGCTAGTACATACAGAATAATATCAGATTTCAGGTTTAAGTATTATCTAGATGTACTAAATATAAAGAAATTTAGAGCTTTTTTACAAAACTAAGAGTCTCTAGTCACAGGTTAGAAATAGAAACTGGTCGATGGCATAGACCAAATAAAACACCAAGATCCGAAAGAAAATGCCAGATATGTAATATACTAGAAGACGAATTTCACTTTGTATTGGAATGTTCACTATATCAAGATATTAGAAAAGAATATGTTAACAAATATTTTTGGAAACGACCAAACATACCAAAATTTATTGAAACTTATGACAACAGAAAACAAGAGTTTATTAAAGGTGAAATATAGCGTGTCTTTTAAGCATATATTCTGAAATATATGTATATAATATAAAATCTGTTCAAATATTACACTTATTGGTTGTCCCGTTTTCTCACAGTAGCCAATTTTATCTCATAGCGCACACGCTTCGAGTTTCGCCCTTTTTGAAGACAGGTAAGTGTCACGTGATCCTGTGACGTCATTGGTACCAAACGATTAGCGGTGTCGCATTGAGTTGTATAGTATTGTCTATGTAGGATTACGTTTTATGGTACGTGTTAAAAATGCCGTGTGCAGTAGCTGGGTGTCAAAGTGTGCATAAAAAAGGACAATCTAATAACATCAGTTTCTTTCGTTTTCCTAATCAGGTTAATGATAGATTAAGATTTGAAATGTGGGTGGACCGCTGTCGACGAAAATCGCCCGTCGCGTCAAAAAAATGGGAACCTTCGAAAGACGCGTGAGTTTGTAGTAAACACTTTGGATTCGTGGGAAGTCCATCCTTTGGTTTCAATTTCATTGAATTTGGAGGACAAACGGCCATGCAGATTAAAAACAACAGCAATACCAACAATATTTTCTTACAAAAATGAGAAGTGCCTAACCCCGCCGTCTCCGAGCAAGTTTTATTCGCCGATTCGACCGGCGTTGAGGAAGAAATTATTAAATTAGGTAGGATAGAAGTTTTTATTCAGTTATCTTAGCAATTCCTCGGGTAGTCTTAGATCTGTACATCGTGATTGTTTAGCTGTTGAATTAGATGCACGCGTCTTACGTGAACGGCGCCTATATAATGTAGCCGTCTTTTTCAAAAGATTGCTAAAAAGGTTTAGCATATAAATGTAAATGAATTCGGTGAAATAAACACTGTGTCGTTGTTTCAATATATATTTTGTAGTTGTTTTTTTTTATTGTTTTTTTTTTAAATTATACATCTTCTTCCAATAGTGTTATAGATTTATATAGAGTTATATATCGGTCTCTGGATTTGAAAATAATGAAAAAATGTTTCATGGATGTCTATTAAAAGGCAGAAAATTGATAATGTTACTAGCTATTATATTAGTTCAGTAATGTTGCATGGCAAAACAATAACAATAACGGCTTTTACCTCATGCAGTAAGTAAACTAAGTGCTTTACAAGCATATTTATATACCTTATATTCTAAATCAAAAATTTGATCTGTTAGGTCTGTTTTTTCGATCTCTACATGTACATAATACATAATGTCGTGCTCATAATACATTTGACTATATTATTTAGATCATAGTATTTTTCGCTCTTCGTGCGCGATGAACTAGTTTCTCACGCATCATATATCCGTCTTGTGCAATACGCGGCTCGCCGCGGCGGTATTGCACCGCCCACGGCATTGCAATATAAAGGAAATGTAGGCATATCATAAAACTACGTTTCCCTAAATGGTGCGTGCTTTTGTCATATACCAACGTATGTACCCTGATTAGGCTGTACTTCAATAGGGCACCGCAATAGTTGATTAGTCGGTGTGTGGTATATTGTTAGTTAAGGGCACGTGGAGAAAGCGTGTCATACTGCAAATCCGAATCTCATACACCACTATAGAGTGTTTGGAGGCGGCGGGGACTTATGGTATATAGAATACTATAGAAATTAGATGCTGTTTCATTTATTTATTTATTTATCTATTATACTTACTAGACTCTAAATATATTTTTTCAATGTCTACTTTTCGGCAAAAATAAAGTCCTTAATCTGACGCTCGAATTAATGTACAAGTATTAGACCATGTTCATTCATTCGGAATATACTGCATTTCGCGCTTAGTGTAAATGTACCGAGATATTGCAGCGTTGCTGGTGACGTACAGTCAGAATTTCGATGAAAACAATGCCAACACGACCAAGCTCTTCATTTCCTCATCGGTTGATGAATCCGAGGTATTTTCATCCTCAGACATGAATTATGGCTCAACATCGTAAGGTTGCACAATGTGCAACCGTCTTATCATGGGCATTTCATCTGACTCAGCATCATATAAGTCGCTTAATTCCGACATTTTCACACACACTATACTGTTTTTGCGTGCTTTCCCTATGTACAAATGGTTTCGTTTTGTTCCCAATGACGTCACTTCCGGTTTTACGAGGAAGAGTTTTCCCCCTTTGATTTTTTTTCAATTTTTTAGCGAAGCCTGTTCGTCTTTTCGGTTTTTATCTTTAAAAACATATTTTCACTAAACATACATCAATAGCATAGTAAACATCGTATTTATAATGATATTTAATAATTAAAAACATATCAACAACGGATTTGTTGATTTAGGACAAATTTCATCTTTAAAGAAACTGACCGTTTTCATTTGTAAAAGTTTTAAAAGAAGAGACGACATGTTTTATAAATAAATATCACTTTTCTCCATTTATGTCCACAGATATAAATGTGTTTTGATCAGTACTTAGGAACATTAATTTAAAAATATATATTAAACACTTATATACTTAATAGTTGTCAAATACTTTTTAACTAGTAACATAATTATACAGATGATCTTGAAACTCACCTATGAAATTAGACAAATTGTCATTAACTGGAAAATATTGTGTGTATTTCATATACATGTTTATATGTATGTACTATTTGAATGTGAACTGTTGGGCGTAATGCCTTA
>JAWPHD010009227.1:0-106116 GCA_037043455.1 Cyrtodaria siliqua
ATATTGTTAATGGAAGTGTTCGGTCTAATATTGTTAATGAAAGTGTTCGGTCTAATATTGTTGTTCGGTCTAATATTGTTAATGAAAGTGTTCGGTCTAATATTGTTACTAAAAGTGTTCAGTCTAATATTGTTAATGAAAGTGTTCGGTCTAATATTGTTAATGGAAGTGTTCGGTCTAATATTGTTGGAAGTGTTTGGTCTAATATTGTTAATAAAAGTGTTCAGTCTAATATTGTTAATGAAAGTGTTCGGTCTAATATTGTTAATGGAAGTGTTCGGACTAATATTGTTAATAAAAGTGTTCGGTCTAATATTGTTAATGAAAGTGTTTGGTCTAATATTGTTAATGGAAGTGTTCGGTCTAATATTGTTAATGAAAGTGTTCGGTCTAATATTGTTAATAAAAGTGTTCGGTCTAATATTGTTAATGAAAGTGTTCAGTCTAATATTGTTAATGGAAGTGTTTGGTCTAATATTGTTAATGAAAGTGTTCGGTCTAATATTGTTGTTCAGTCTAATATTGTTAATGAAAGTGTTTGGTCTAATATTGTTAATGAAAGTGTTCGGTCTAATATTGTTAATGGAAGTGTTCGGTCTAATATTGTTAATGAAAGTGTTCAGTCTAATATTGTTATTCGGTCTAATATTGTTAATGAAAGTGTTTGGTCTAATATTGTTAATGGAAGTGTTTGGTGTAATATTGTTGTTCGGTCTAATATTGTTAATGAAAATGTTCGGTCTAATATTGTTAATGGAAGTGTTCGGTCTAATATTGTTTATGGAAGTGTTCGGTCTAATATTGTTAATAAAAGTGTACGGTCTGATATTGTTAATGAAAGTGTTCGGTCTAATATTGTTAATGAAACGTCATTTTCTGCACATTTTAAGACTAGATCTATATTTGACGGTCGATTTTTTTTGTTCGTATTTGAGGCAGACCACCCACCTTTTCTGGGTAAAACCAGTACTTTATACCTCCTGCCAATGGTTAGAATTGACACTTTCGAGCTCCCAGTGACCTTCGAACCCTAAGCGTTGAGGGCGAGAAGGTTATTGATGACAGTCTGTATATACAATATAATGTAACCAATACATTCATATTGTCCTGTTTACTTTACGTCGAACTAATCATGCAATATTACAGGTTATTGAATTGTACATGTATGGCGAAATACTACATGGAATGAGTTTTTTGACAAAGAACGCGGACAAGTCGTCTTTCGCCAAAATAAAGCTCTCTGGATGATATGGAGTCTCAGGCCTGATATAGGGTGTGATATGAAAATACTCATTTACTATTTTATATATATCAAACATTACTATATAGACTATAAACTTCAAATTGCACATCAATTTAAACAAAAATCCTGCTTGCCAATGACCCGTAACTCCGACACGACCCGCACTTTGGTACACGACACACAGTATAGCGTTACTATATACACAGATAACGTTCCAATATCACAAACCGTTATTGAGTTATCAGACAAGACACACACAAACTGCACCACCTTAAGAACATTAAATGCTGACAATGGTACGTGAAACTTCCTATTAACACCTTCATATCAAGTTTTTTTAAATAGCTGAACATCGGAAACAGGTTACTGAAGTATTTACAAACTAAAATCTCCTTATTTTTTCATAAAATCAAGGGCAATAATCCTGTAACGTATGCTTTGATTTTGCTATGTCGAACTTTTCCAAGATCGTATTGAAACAAACCTTCCAATTAAATTGGGTGACAATCAGAAACAGTTAACTACAGTTATCGCGTGCAAAAGCTAAAATTCGCTGTGCAGTCGCTTATATTTTCAACTTTTATTTCGACACAAACTGCACATAGATGTTTATATTACATATCTACCAGACACAAATGGAACGAAAGGAAAACTGGCCAATCATATACGACTTCTTGTTTTTGTCCATGATTGGTTTCGGCATTCTATTAAACTATGGATACATTAAATCTGTAATGTTATATAATTATTCAAATTCGTTTAGCAATAACACACGTGACCATAAATATAATATTAACATTATTGCGGTTAAGAAAGCTTTTTTTTAAATTTAATATCGAAAACATGAAACTGAACGTTGTAAGTCGAAAACATGAAACTGAACGTTGTAAGTCGAATGATGAGAAACAACGTGTTGACAAGTGCTCTTACACAAAAGGAGACCAAGAGGGTCTGTGGTCTTGGGCCTGTGGACGTTCTACTGGCTAAAGATACAGTTTATGTATAAGGGGCCTGTCAAAAATCATTCAACTGGGACATGGCAATGACAAACGCAACTGGGCTTGGTACTGATCCTGCCAAGTTTCGTTGAAATCCGGCCAGAGGTTCAGGAGAACTAGTATGTACACAGTTAGTGTATTAAAACATTTAAAGGGACATAACTCTGCCAAAAGTCATTCAACCGGAATACGACGATGACAAGCATAACTAGGCTTGTGATCGACTCCTAGTCCTTGTCAAGTTGTGTTTGAAATCCGACCTGGGGTTCAGGGGATCTAGCCCGGAAAATTGTTGTGTATCAAAAACCTTTAAAGGACTTTAACTCCGCCAAACATCTGTTAACCGGAACACGACGATGACTTGGTACTGGCTATCCCTGCAACGTTTCGTTGAAATCTGGCCAGAGGTTCAGATGAACTATTCCAGACCAAATTATGTATTAAAACCTTTAAAGGGCCATAACTCCGCCAAAATCATTCAACCGAACACGGTGACGATATATACAACTAAGCTTGATACTGATCATCCTGCACGACGATGACTTGTACTGGCTATCCCTGCAACGTTTCGTTGAAATCTGGCCAGAGGTTCAGGTGAACTATTCCAGACCAAATTTATGTATTAAAACCTTTAAAGGGCCATAACTCCGCAAAATCATTTAACCGGAACACGGTGACGATATATACAACTAAGCTTGATACTGATCATCCTGCACAGTTTCACTGAAATTCGGCCAAATGAAGGCCCTATCGTCTTTAACGAGGCAAAATTCAGTAATTTTAACTCAATTAATGTCCATAACTCTGGTGTTACTGGTCCGATCTGGCTGGTTTTCAAAATCGTTCGAGCTTTCGTTGACATCAACAATCTGGTATAGTTTGGAACAGATCCGATGAACAAGAGGCCCAAAAGGGTTTGTGGACACTCTACTTGCTAAAACGCTCTTATATCAAGGGTTGTCGTCATAAAATTTCCATTAGTACTTCTTTTAAAGTATTGCGAAAAGCAACAACACCCACAACAGAAACTTAAACACTTGACCCACGATAACAATTTAAACAAGCGGCCCTAGTTGTAATTTGGTATGATTATTTAGGGACTCGAGGCACAACAATTGTATAAAATAGGTTTTGACCGCCTGTAGAGGGGCCTCTTTTTGCAGGCGGTCAAAACTATTTTATATAATTGTTGTACCTCGAGTCCCTAAATAACCATACTAAGTTAGAACTAGGGGTTGTTTTTAGTAAAAACAAATGTCTCTCCTACAGGAGAAAGGGTCATAAATCCGCCAAAATCATTAAACTGGAACACGGCGAAGACATGTGCAAATAGGCTTGGTCATCCCTACCAAGTTTCATGGAAATCCAGGCAGCGGATCAGGAAAAGTAGTCGGAACAAAGCTTATGTATTAAAACCTTCAAATATCATTCAACCGGAACACGACAACGAAATGCGCAACTAGGCTTGGTACTGATTATTCCTGCCAATTTTCATTGAAATCCAACCAGAAATTCGGGAAAACTAGTCCGGATAAAGTTTGTTTATAATGGGCCATAACCCTTGTCAAAAATCATTAAATCTAAAACATGGCAATGACTTGCGCAACCAGGCTTGTTACTGATCATTCCTGCCAAGTTTCGTTGAATCCAGCCAGGCGTTCAGGAGAACTAGTCTGTATAAAGTTAGTGTATTAAAACCTTTAAAGGGTCATAACTCCACCAAATATCATTCAACCGGAAGACAGCGGCTATATGCACAACTAGGCTTGATACTGATCATCCTTGCCAAGGGCCGTTACAATTCGGCCAGGGGTTCAGCAGCTCTAGTCCGGAGTTTATGAATTAAAACCTGTAAAGGGCCATAACTCCGCCAAAAATATTTCAACCGAACACGGTGACGATATGCAAAACTATGCTATGTACGGATCATTCCTGCCATGTTTCTCTGAAATCCGTCTTGGGGCTAAGGAGAACTAGTCCGGACAAAGTTTGTGCAGTGAAACCTTTAAAGGGCCATAACTCCGCCAAAAATCTTTCATCCGGAACATGGTGATGAAATGCACAACTGGGCTTGGTACTGTTCAGCCTTGCCAAGTTTCGTTGCAATTCGGCTAGGGGTTTAGCAGAACTAGTCCGGACAAAGTCTGTATATTAAAACCTGTAAAGGGCCATAACTCTGTCAAAAATCATTCAACTGAAACACGGTGATGATATGCACAACTAGGCTTAGTACTGATCACCCCTGCCAAGTTTCTCTGAAATCCGGCCAGGGGTTCAGGAGAAATAGTCCGGACAAAGTTTGTGTAGTAAAACCTTTAAAGGGCCATATCTCTGCCAAAAAGCATTGAACCGGAACATGGTGATAATATACACAACTAGGTTTGACACTGATCATCTTTGCCAAGTTTCATTGAAATCCAGTCAGGGGTTTAGCAGAACTAGTCCATACAAAGTATGTGTATTAAAACCTTTAAAGGACCATAACTCCACCAAAAATCATTCAGCCTGAACAAGGTGATAATATGCACAACTAGGCTTGGTACTGATCATTCCTGCAAGGTCTTGCTGAAATACGGCAACATGAAGACCTAATCATAACAATCTGGTAAAGTTCACGTTTTTCAATAATTCAAGGGCAATAACTCCGGTGTTACTGGTCCGATCTGGCTGGTTTTCGAACTCGTCCGAGCTTTCATTGCTATTAATAATCTGGTAAAGTTTGGTAAAGATTGGATGAAAAATGGAGGCACTAGTGTGTTGACAACACAACACATAGCAGTTTAAGCTAATTCAAGGGCAATAACTCCGGTGTTACTGGTCCGATCTGGCTGGTTTTCGAACTCGTCTGATAATACTCTGGTAAAGTCTGGTAAAGACGACGGACGACGAACGGACGACGGACTTACGGACGACAGACAATATACCATGGCATAAGCCCTACTGGCCAGGAGAGCTAACAATGAAGGCACTATCGTGTTAACGAGGCCAAATTATAGCATATTTCAGAAAATCAAGGGACTTAACTCCGGTGTAACTGGTCCAATCTGGCTGATTTTCCGAACTTGTCCGAGATTTCATTGATATCAACAATCTGGTAGAGTTTGGCAAAGTTCGGATGAAAAATGAAGCCCTATCGTGTTAACGAGGCAAAATATAGCAAAATGGCCATAACTCCGCTGTTACTGGTCCGATCTTGCTGGTTTTCGAACTCGTCCGAGCTTGCATTGATATTAACAATCTGGTAAAGTATGGAAAAGTTCCGATAAAAAAGGTCCTATCGTGTTAACGAGGCTAAATTACAGCATATTTCAGAAAATCAAGGGCTATAACTCCGGTGTAAATGGTTCGATGTGGCTGGTTTTCGAAGGCGCTATCGTGTTAACCAAAAGTTAACGGACGACCGACGGACGACGGACAACTCGACATCCTCGCTTTTTCTCAATTATATTTTCTATATAATTATATAAAAAGACAACCAGACTGTCTCTCTTATACAGTTTTTGTGTCGCCTTTTCGAAGAAAAGGGCAATACATATAGGAATCACTTTAACCGTCATCTTGCGTCTGTCTCCATATCCCTTCATCAAACTTAATAAATACGATTCATAAAAAAGTCACGTGACTTTATCAAATATATAAAGGTCAAGGTATATATCATGCAGCAGTGTAATTTTCATGTAGAAAACAAGGTTTCTACATGACAAATCACCAAAAAAGGTGGGGTCAAAAGACATGTAAGAAATATTTTGTTGTTTACTAATAAGCAGGTCAAGGGTATCGCTGTTTTTATTGATAGTTGCTCACAAAGTGTATGCATAGCTTCAAAGTTTGAAAACTCTTCATTAATAATCCAGTAAAACCTATCAATACACTTCTGATATATACACAACAAAATCTGATAGAAATGGGCTATTCCACCTACTTTATAATGCCCAATTACAACAATAAAGGAGGTATTAACTATAGGAACTACATTCGATTGGTGGTGATAAACCTATATACACATCATGACAATAGTCATGTGACCACACCACAATACAAGCAAGGTTTTACGCAAGCGTAAAATAGCTGCCGAGAGACATCAAGTCACAAAGGTTAAAACAAAACAATACATGTTGTAACGGAGACATAAACACGCCACGACCGTTTTTTCTTACATTCTTCCTGATATTACCTTTCTACCAATCATTATGAATCAATGTGGGCGACCTCGCTTCTTTCTGTTCAAATACCTTGACATGCATTACATATAAATAGGGAGTAAGTATACGTACTCCCTGATATAGATTACAATTCACCCTTGTAAAACGACGTGCTAGAAGTACACATCAGCACAATACAATTGTTCACATGTAAGGGATACGTGTGAGTTACCGTGTGCATTACAACACATATAAGCTGTTCACTGTTACCATATATGTAATTATCGAAGTAAAACATGTAAAGGAACTGTTGCTACCATACCATTAGCAATAATGAAAACCGTAATAAAAAAAAAAAGGAAATCAGCAGGCTTGAACCCTCCCTTCCCCGGCACGAACACGACGCCTTAGTCGACTGCGCTACTTCGTGAATGTTTCATCGCTAATAAACATATAATAATAATAATGACTACATGCTACAGTTCAGTAGACTGGTTTACGAAAACGTCATTTCAGCAAGTGAAACGGTAATCTTTCAACATTACAAAATATGTGTTTATACCATTCAAGTTTTTCAGAAGAGTTCTCTAGGAATTCAACTTGTAAAGCATGCTTATAGCCACTTACATTAGTCACAGTCTGTTATAAAAGCCATATAAGGGTCGGCTGCCTTCGGCAGCTGAATAAAAGTCACGGTCACTGATAAAATCATACTTTTGGTTCAAAGTAATTTTTTGTCAAGAAAACTTAGCATTCACTGAATGTTTTGATTTCTTTGCTGATAATATCGATATCACCACACTAATATATAAATCAATGTCATAGCAAGGTCATAGCAACAATCCACCATAACCTGTCCATGTCTTCACTAAACTGTGCATACCCTTAATCAAACTCCCCGCAGTGGTTACTTCCCCTTTCTGTCACATCTTAATGACACTAGTTATGTGTCATACATTCTGGAGCAAGGCCCCAGAATGCTCCAGAGAACATCCATCTAGTTGAAATAACGAAGACTACGATGTATAGATCTACATAAACTACTACGATGTATAGATCTACATAAACTACTAGGATGTATAGATCTACATAAACTACTAGGATGTATAGATCTACATAAACTACTAGGATGTATTGATCTACATAAACTACTAGGATGTATAGATCTACATAAACTACTACGATGTATAGATCTACATAAACTACTACGATGTACAGATCTACATAAACTACTACGATGTACAGATCTACATAAACTACTAGGATGTATAGATCTACATAAACTACTAGGATGTATAGATCTACATAAACTACTAGGATGTATAGATCTACATAAACTACTAGGATGTATAGATCTACATAAACTACTACGATGTACAGATCTACATAAACTACTACGATGTATAGATCTACATAAACTACTAGTAGGACAACTACGAGGCAAACAATCATTTATTTTATTTTATACAGATTTTATGCAGTACATATTTCAATATACGCAGTGATATTTCAATGTATTATATACTTCCCCTTGAAATAGTGGATTGTATGGTTAGAATAAACCTTATATTTTCATTGTTTATATTTTCACAGTGAGAATATAAGAACTTATATTCTCAGTGCTGGAAAACAATGGAACTTATAACAGTCATAATTCGTGTCAACGTTTAGAAATATATTCTATGCGCACTAAATATTTGTAAATCGCCTCACGCGCTGGCGTTACTATATTATTCGCGAATACGTTAAAGGGGAACTGTCGGAACGAAACGTATTTTCTGTTTGAAATAGTTTGCTAGTGTTGCATGATAAAAATAATCATAGGCTACAGAATCATTATCCGTGGATAAAATAACCACTTATGACAATTCACCTTGATTAGAGAATTTCAAATGCAATGGAATTCATTTTCAATAAGATTTCGGACAAAAAAAAAAGTTGTGTGCCACTTACGCGACAGACATTAGCACATCAGAATGGATTAGATCTAAGCTTTCTCCCTGGAAAACAGCTTAGTGAGTGAGCTGAAGTTGAAATTTCGACGAAGCTCAAGTATATGAACTTTGTAATTGTATCCTCACGGGCTTTATAGCCTATTGGAATTTTGAAATAAAAGTATCTATCTATCTATGAACAAGAGGTCAATGACCTTGAAGCTCTACTGATTGATTTTGATTTCAGGAAGTAGTCGCTACAAACTTGTTTTTTGAAAATATATTTTTAGCCGTGGTGGCCATCTTGAATTTCCGGCCGACCTGAAATTTTGCTAGGATAAATTAGACATCATGAACAACATTCCTGTGAAGTTTCATGAAAATCCGTACAGTAGTTTCAGAGGAGTAGTCGCTACAAGTTTTCATTATATAACTCTATGTAAACAAAGATGGCCGCTGACAGCCATGTTTAACATTGAATCAAAATAATGTTCGACTCGGATAACCATCATGTCATGCTGATCATTTTAGAAAAAGTCCCATATCAATATCTATTATAGTTTTCAAGAAGTAGTCGCTACAAAACTTATTTTTTAAAAATCTATTTTTAGCCATGGTGGCCATCTTGTATTTCCGGCTGACCTGAAATTTTGCTAAGATCAATAAGACATCAAGAGCAACATTCGTGTGAAGTTTCATGAAAATCCGTAAAGTAGTTTCAGAGGAGTAGTCGCTACAAGTTTTCATTATATAACTCTATGTAAACAAAGATGGCCACTGGCAGCCATGTTTAACGTCGAATCAAAATAATGTTCGACTCGTATAACCATCATGTCATGCTGATCATTTTAGAAAAAGTCCCATATCAATATCTCTTATAGTTTTCAAGAAGTAGTCGCTACAAACTTTTTTTTTTTAAATCTATTTTTAGCTATGGCGGCCATCTTGAACTTCTGGCCGACCTGAAATTTTGCTAGGATCAATTAGACATCAAGAGCAACATTCGTGTGAAGTTTCATGAAAATCCGTCAAGTAGTTTCAGAGGAGTAGTCGCTACAAGTTTTCATTATATAACTCTATGTAAACAAAGATGGCCGCTGGCAGCCATGTTTAACGTCGAATCAAAACGATTTTCGACAAGGACCAACATCATGTCATGCTGATCATTTTAGAAAAAGTCCCATATCAATATCTCTTATAGTTTTCAAGAAGTAGTCGCTACAAACTTATTTTTTAAAAATCTATTTTTAGCCGTGGCGGCCATCTTGAATTTCCGGCTGACCTGAAACTTTGCTAGGATCAATTAGACATCAAGAGCAACATTCCTGTGAAGTTTCATGAAAATCCGTCAAGTAGTTTCAGAGGAGTAGTCGCTAAAATATTTCATTATATAACTCTATGTAAACAAAGATGGCCGCTGGCAGCCATGTTTAACGTAGAATCAAAACGATTTTCGACAAGGACCAACATCATGTCATGCTGATCATTTTAGAAAAAGTCCCATATCAATATCCCTTAGAGTTTTCAAGAAGTAGTCGCTACAAACTTGCTTTTTAAAAACATATTTTTAGATTTGGCGGCCATCTTTGATTTCACATCAACATGAATTTTTGCTAGGATCAACTAGACTTCATGGGCAACATTTCTGTAAACTTTCATGAATATCCATCCAGTAGTTTCAGAGGAGTAGTCGCTACAAATAAAAGTTTACGGACGGACAGACAGACGGACGACGGACGCCGCACCACGACATAAGCTCTGCTGATCTCTGATCAGTAGAGCTAAAAATAGAATAAAAATGTATATTTTCATATCACACACTATATCAGGCCCCAGCCCTCGAGCTAAAACTCTCGGGCTGATATGGCGTCTCAGGCCTGATATAGGGTGTGATATGAAAATACCCATTTATTATTCTCTATGTATTGCATACCCATTTAAGAGTATATAGCCGGTGTTAGATGTCACGAGTGTATAACCACTGTAAGATGTCACGAGAATATAGCCGATGTTAGTTGTCACGAGTATATAGCCGGTGTTAGATGTCACGAGTGTATAACCAGTGTAAGATGTCACGAATATATAGCCGATGTTAGTTGTCACGAGTATATAGCCGGTGTTAGATGTCACGAGTATATAGCCAGTGAAATGTGTCACGAGTATACAGCCGGTGCTAGATGTCACGAGTATATAGCCAGTGAAAGGTGTCACGATATATAGCCAGTGTTAGATGTCACGAGTATAAAGCCAGTGAAATGTGTCACGAGTATATAGCCGATGTTAGATGTCACGTGTATATAGCCTACGTAAGATGTCACGAGTATATAGCCGATGTTAGATGTCACGAGTATATAGCCGATGTTAGATGTCACGAGTATATAGCGGAAGTTAGATGTCACGAGTATATAGCCGATGTAAGATGTCACAAGTATATAGCCAGTGTAAGATGTCACGAGTATATAACCAGTGTTAGATATCACGAGTACATAGCCAGGGTAATATGTCGCAAGTATATAGCCAGTGTTAGATGTCACGAGTATATAGCCAGTGTAATATGTCGCAAGTATATAGCAAGTGTTAGATATCACGAGTACATAGCCGATGTTAGATGTCACGACTATATAGCCGATGTAAGATGTCACGACTATATAGCCGATTTTATATTTCACGAGTATATAGCCGGTGTTAGATGTCACGAGTATATAGCTTATGTAAGATGTCACGAGTATATAGCCGGTGTTAGATGTCACGAGTATATAGCCGATGTTATATATCACGAGTATATATTCGGTGTTAGATATCACGAGTATATAGCCGGTGTTAGATATCACGAGTGTATAACCAGTGTAAGATGTCACGAGTATATAGCCCGTGAAAGGTGTCAGGAGTATATAGCCGATGTTAGATGTCACGAGTATATAACCAGTGTAAGATGTCACGAGTATATAGCCAGTGAAAGGTGTCACGAGTATATAGCCGATGTTATATGTCACGAGTATATAGCTAGTGTAAGGTGTCACGAGTATATAGCCTGTGTTAGACGTCACGAGTATACAGCCGGTGTTAGATATCACGAGTATATCGCCATTTACCACACACATTCTGCACTTATTTTGTGCACAGTAAGTATTTGTTTATAATTAAAAGTGTGTACATAGTTTGTCTGTATTAAAGATAGTTATAATTAAAAGTGTGTACACAGATTGTAGGTATTAAGGGTAGTTATAATTAAAAGTGTGTACATAGTTTGTCGGTATTAAGGATAGTTATAATTAAAAGTGTGTACATGGTTTGTCGGTATTAAGGATAGTTATAATTAAAAGTGTGTACATGGTTTGTCGGTATTAAGGATAGTTATAATTAAAAGTGTGTACACAGATTGTAGGTATTAAGGGTAGTTATAATTAAAAGTGTGTACATGGTTTGTCGGTATTAAGGATAGTTATAATTAAAAGTGTGTACATGGTTTGTCGGTATTAAAGATAGTTATAATTAAACGTGCGTCAATAGTTTGTCTGTATTAAGAATAGAAGTGTGTCCATAGTTTGTCGATATTAAGCATAGTTATAATTAAACGTGTGTACATAGTTTGTCTGTATTGAGGATAGTTATAATTAAAAGTGTGTCCGCATTGCGGTGTTGATGGACTGGCCAGTAGCGTAATATGGTGTCGATGGACTGGCCAGTAGCGTAATATGGTGTCGATGGACTGGCCAGTAGCATAATATGGTGTCGATGGACTGGCCAGTAGCGTAATATGGTGTTGATGGACTGGACAGTAGCGTAATATGGTGTTGAGGGACTGGCCAGTAGCGTAATATGGTGTTGAGGGACTGGCCAGTAGCGCATTACGGTGTTGATGGACTGGCCAGTAGCGTAATATGGTGTTGATGGACTGGCCAGTAGCGCATTACGGTGTTGATGGACTGGACAGTAGCGCATTACGGTGTTGATGGACTGGCCAGTAGCGCATTACTGTGTTGATGGACTGGCCATGCAGTAGCGCATTACGGTGTTTATGGACTGGACAGTAGCGCATTACGTTGTTGATGGACTGGCCAGTAGCGTAATGCGGTGTTGATGGACTGGATAGTAGCGTAATGTGATGTTGATGGACTGGCCAGTAGCGTAGTGAGGTGTTGATGGACTGGCCAGTAGCGCAATACAGTGTTGATGGACTGGCCAGTAGCGTAATACGGTGTTGCTGGACTGGCCAGTAGCGTAATATGGTGTTGATGGACTAGATAGTAGCGTAATGTGATGTTGATGGACTGGCCAGTAGCGTAATACGGTGTCGATGGACTGGCCAGTAGCGTAATACGGTGTCGATGGACTGGATAGTAGCGTAATATGGTGTCGATGGACTGGATAGTAGCTTAATATGGTGTCGATGGACTGGATAGTAGCGTAATATGGTGTCGATGGACTGGCCAGTAGCGTAATATGGTGTCGATGGACTGGACAGTAGCGTAATATGGTGTCGATGGACTGGATAGTAGCGTAATATGGTGTCGATGGACTGGCCAGTAGCGTAATATAGTGTTGAGGGACTGGCCAGTAGCGTAATATGGTGTTGAAGGACTGGCCAGTAGCGCATTACGGTGTTGATGGACTGGACAGTAGCGCATTAAGGTGTTGATGGACTGACCAGTAGCGCATTACTGTGTTGATGGACTGGCCAGTAGCGCATTACGGTGTTTATGGACTGGACAGTAGCGCATTACGGTGTTGATGGACTGGCCAGTAGCGTAATGCGGTGTTGATGGACTGGATAGTAGCGTAATGTTGTGTTGATGGACTGGCCAGTAGCGTAATGTGGTGTTGATGGACTGGACAGTAGCGTAATATGGTGTTGAGGGACTGGACATTAGCGTAATATGGTGTTGATGGACTGGACAGTAGCGTAATATGGTTTTGATGGATTGGACAGTAGCGTAATATGGTGTTGATGGACTGGACAGTAGCCTAATGTGATGTTGATGGACTGGCCAGTAGCGTAATGTGGTGTTGATGGACTGGCCAGTAGCGTAATGTGGTGTTGATGGACTGGATAGTAGCGTAATGTGATGTTGATGGACTGGCCAGTAGCGTAATGTGGTGTTGATGGACTGGCCAGTAGCGTAATACGGTGTTGATGGACTGGCCAGTAGCGCATTACGGTGTTGATGGACTGGCCAGTAGCGTAATATGGTGTTGAGGGACTGGCCAGTAGCGTAATGTTAGATGTCACGACTATATAGCCGATGTAAGATGTCACGACTATATAGCCGATTTTATATTTCACGAGTATATAGCCGGTGTTAGATGTCACGAGTATATAGCCGGTGTTAGATGTCACGAGTATATAGCCGATGTTATATATCACGAGTATATATTCGGTGTTAGATATCACGAGTATATAGCCGGTGTTAGATATCACGAGTGTATAACCAGTGTAAGATGTCACGAGTATATAGCCCGTGAAAGGTGTCACGAGTATATAGCCGATGTTAGATGTCACGAGTATATAACCAGTGTAAGATGTCACGAGTATATAGCCAGTGAAAGGTGTCACGAGTATATAGCCGATGTTATATGTCACGAGTATATAGCTAGTGTAAGGTGTCACGAGTATATAGCCTGTGTTAGACGTCACGAGTATACAGCCGGTGTTAGATATCACGAGTATATCGCCATTTACCACACACATTCTGCACTTATTTTGTGCACAGTAAGTATTTGTTTATAATTAAAAGTGTGTACATAGTTTGTCTGTATTAAAGATAGTTATAATTAAAAGTGTGTACACAGATTGTAGGTATTAAGGGTAGTTATAATTAAAAGTGTGTACATAGTTTGTCGGTATTAAGGATAGTTATAATTAAAAGTGTGTACATGGTTTGTCGGTATTAAAGATAGTTATAATTAAACGTGCGTCAATAGTTTGTCTGTATTAAGAATAGAAGTGTGTCCATAGTTTGTCGATATTAAGCATAGTTATAATTAAACGTGTGTACATAGTTTGTCTGTATTGAGGATAGTTATAATTAAAAGTGTGTCCGCATTGCGGTGTTGATGGACTGGCCAGTAGCGTAATATGGTGTCGATGGACTGGCCAGTAGCGTAATATGGTGTCGATGGACTGGCCAGTAGCATAATATGGCGTCGATGGACTGGCCAGTAGCGTAATATGGTGTTGATGGACTGGACAGTAGCGTAATATGGTGTTGAGGGACTGGCCAGTAGCGTAATATGGTGTTGAGGGACTGGCCAGTAGCGCATTACGGTGTTGATGGACTGGCCAGTAGCGTAATATGGTGTTGATGGACTGGCCAGTAGCGCATTACGGTGTTGATGGACTGGACAGTAGCGCATTACGGTGTTGATGGACTGGCCAGTAGCGCATTACTGTGTTGATGGACTGGCCAGTAGCGCATTACGGTGTTTATGGACTGGACAGTAGCGCATTACGGTGTTGATGGACTGGCCAGTAGCGTAATGCGGTGTTGATGGCCTGGATAGTAGCGTAATGTGGTGTTGATGGACTGGCCAGTAGCGTAATGTGGTGTTGATGAACTGGACAGTAGCGTAATATGGTGTTGATGGACTGGACAGTAGCGTAATATGGTGTTGATGGACTGGACAGTAGCGTAATGTGATGTTGATGGACTGGCCAGTAGCGTAATGTGGTGTTGATGGACTGGCCAGTAGCGTAATGTGGTGTTGATGGACTGGATAGTATCGTAATGTGATGTTGATGGACTGGCCAGTAGCGTAATATGGTGTTGATGGACTGGCCAGTAGTGTAATATGGTGTTGATGGACTGGCCAGTAGCGCATTACGGTGTTGATGGACTGGCCAGTAGCGCATTACGGTGTTGATGGACTGGACAGTAGCGCATTAGGGTGTTGATGGACTGGCCAGTAGCGCATTACGGTATTTATGGACTGGACAGTAGCGCATTACGGTGTTGATGGACTGGCCAGTAGCGTAATGCGGTGTTGATGGACTGGATAGTAGCGTAATGTGGTGTTGATGGACTGGCCAGTAACGTAATGTGGTGTTGATGGACTGGACAGTAGCGTAATATGGTGTTGAGGGACTGGACAGTAGCGTAATATGGTGTTGATGGACTGGACAGTAGCGTAATGTGATGTTGATGGACTGGCCAGTAGCGTAATGTGGTGTTGATGGACTGGCCAGTAGCGTAATGTGGTGTTGATGGACTGGATAGTATCGTAATGTGATGTTGATGGACTGGCCAGTAGCGTAATACGGTGTTGATGGACTGGCCAGTAGCGTAATATGGTGTTGATGGACTGGCCAGTAGCGCATTACGGTGTTGATGGACTGGCCAGTAGCGCATTACGGTGTTGATGGACTGGACAGTAGCGCATTAGGGTGTTGATGGACTGGCCAGTACTGTGTTGATGGACTGGTGTTGATGGATTGGATCAGTCTGATCAGACTGGCCAGTAGCGTAATGTGGTGTTGATGGACTGGACAGTAGCGTAATATGGTGTTGAGGGACTGGACAGTAGCGTAATATGGTGTTGATGGACTGGACAGTAGCGTAATATGGTGTTGATGGACTGGACAGTAGCGTAATATGGTGTTGATGGATTGGATAGTAGCGTAATATGGTGTTGATGGACTGGACAGTAGCGTAATGTGATGTTGATGGACTGGCCAGTAGCGTAATGTGGTGTTGATGGACTGGCCAGTAGCGTAATATGGTGTTGATGGACTGGATAGTAGAGTAATGTGATGTTGATGGACTGGCCAGTAGCGTAGTGAGGTGTTGATGGACTGGCCAGTAGCGCAATACAGTGTTGCTGGACTGGCCAGTAGCGTAATATGGTGTTGATGGACTAGATAGTAGCGTAATGTGATGTTGATGGACTGGCCAGTAGCGTAATACGGTGTCGATGGACTGGCCAGTAGCGTAATACGGTGTCGATGGACTGGATAGTAGCGTAATATGGTGTCGATGGACTGGATAGTAGCTTAATATGGTGTCGATGGACTGGATAGTAGCGTAATATGGTGTCGATGGACTGGCCAGTAGCTTAATATGGTGTCGATGGACTGGACAGTAGCGTAATATGGTGTCGATGGACTGGATAGTAGCGTAATATGGTGTCGATGGACTGGCCAGTAGCGTAATATGGTGTTGAGGGACTGGCCAGTAGCGTAATATGGTGTTGAAGGACTGGCCAGTAGCGCATTACGGTGTTGATGGACTGGACAGTAGCGCATTACGGTGTTGATGGACTGACCAGTAGCGCATTACTGTGTTGATGGACTGGCCAGTAGCGCATTACGGTGTTTATGGACTGGACAGTAGCGCATTACGGTGTTGATGGAATGGCCAGTAGCGTAATGCGGTGTTGATGGACTGGATAGTAGCGTAATGTTGTGTTGATGGACTGGCCAGTAGCGTAATGTGGTGTTGATGGACTGGACAGTAGCGTAATATGGTGTTGAGGGACTGGACATTAGCGTAATATGGTGTTGATGGACTGGACAGTAGCGTAATATGGTGTTGATGGATTGGACAGTAGCGTAATATGGTGTTGATGGACTGGACAGTAGCGTAATGTGATGTTGATGGACTGGCCAGTAGCGTAATGTGGTGTTGATGGACTGGCCAGTAGCGTAATGTGGTGTTGATGGACTGGATAGTAGCGTAATGTGATGTTGATGGACTGGCCAGTAGCGTAATGTGGTGTTGATGGACTGGCCAGTAGCGTAATACGGTGTTGATGGACTGGCCAGTAGCGCATTACGGTGTTGATGGACTGGCCAGTAGCGTAATATGGTGTTGAGGGACTGGCCAGTAGCGTAATATGGTGTTGATGGACTGGCCAGTAGCGCATTACGGTGTTGATGGACTGGCCAGTAGCGCATTACGGTGTTTATGGACTGGACAGTAGCGCATTACGGTGTTGATGGACTGGCCAGTAGCGTAATGCGGTGTTGATGGACTGGATAGTAGCGTAATGTGGTGTTGATGGACTGGCCAGTAGCGTAATGTGGTGTTGATGGACTGGACAGTAGCGTAATATGGTGTTGAGGGACTGGACAGTAGAGTAATATGGTGTTGATGGATTGGATAGTAGCGTAATATGGTGTTGATGGACTGGACAGTAGCGTAATGTGATGTTGATGGACTGGCCAGTGGCGTAATGTGGTGTTGATGGACTGGCCAGTAGCGTAATACGGTGTTGATGGACTGGCCAGTAGCGTAATACGGTGTTGATGGACTGGCCAGTAGCGTAATATGGTGTTGATGGACTGGATAGTAGCGTAATGTGATGTTGATGGACTGGCCAGTAGCGTAATACGGTGTCGATGGACTGGCCAGTAGCGTAATATGGTGTCGATGGACTGGATAGTAGCGTAATATGGTGTCGATGGACTGGATAGTAGCGTAATATGGTGTCGATGGACTGGCCAGTAGCGTAATATGGTGTTGATGGACTGGATAGTAGCCTAATATGGTGTCGATGGACTGGATAGTAGCGTAATATGGTGTCGTTGGACTGGCCAGTAGCGTAATGTGGTGTCGATGGACTGGACAGTAGCGTAATGTGGTGTCGATGGACTGGATAGTAGCGTAATATGGTGTCGATGGACTGGCCAGTAGCGTAATGTGGTGTCGATGGACTGGACAGTAGCGTAATACGGTGTCGATGGACTGGACAGTAGCGTAATACGGTGTCGATGGACTTGATAGTAGCGTAATACGGTGTCGATGGACTGGCCAGTAGCGTAATACGGTGTTGATGGACTGGCCAGTAGCGTAGTATGGTGTTGATGGACAGGCCAGTAGCGTACTATGGTGTTGATGGACTGGCCAGTAGCGTAATATGGTGTTGATGGACTGGACAGTAGCGTAATATGGTGTTGATGGACTGGCCGGTAGCGTAATATGGTGTCGATGGACTGGACGGTAGCGTAATATGGTGTCGATGGACTGGCCAGTAGCGTACTATGGTGTTGATGGACTGGCCAGTAGCGCATTACGGTGATGATGGACTGTCCAGTAGCGTAATACGGTGTTGATGGACTGGCCAGTAGCGTAATATCGTGTTGATGGACTGGCCAGTAGCGTAATATGGTGTTGATGGACTGGACAGTAGCGTAATATGGTGTTGATGGACTGGCCAGTAGCGTAATATGGTGTTGATGGACTGGACAGTAGCGTAATATGGTGTTGATGGACTGGACAGTAGCGTAATATGGTGTTGAGGGACTGGCCAGTAGCGTAATATGGTGTTGATGGACTGGCCAGTAGCGTAATATGGTGTTGATGGACTGGCCAGTAGCGTAATATGGTGTTGATGGACCGGATAGTAGCGTAATGTGGTGTCGATGGACTGGCCAGTAGCGCATTACGGTGTTGATGGACTGGCCAGTAGCGCATTACGGTGTTGATGGACTGACATCAAGTAGTTGACTTCTGTTATACGGTTAATCAAATGCAGCATACATTTCAAAATCATACATTTGAATTTCAAATAACAAGAGACATATACGATGCGGTTGTGTTTGTTGTTACTATATTGATAGTTGGGCAGATATGTATAGAGCAGTGAAAACTTACTTAAACAACAGGTACATGACCTTGAAACGCTCTCATGAAGATCTAGATCTTTTTTTTTTATATGTTTGTCATTATTTGAAGGGGTAGTGTTTGTTAATCATTCAACAATACAATTTTTGTTGTGACCATGTTTGGAGGAGGCAAGTTTGAAGTCCAAGCAGCCCTTACAGTTTCTCAAATGAAAACCATCTTTGTTACGAGCAACATTCCTGTAAGGTGTCATGAAAATCATGCGAGTATTTTCAGAGGAGTAGTTGCCACACGTTTTTCCTGTATAACTCTGTGTAAACAAAGATGGCTGCTAGTGGCCACGTTTGACGTCAAATCAAAAAAATAGATATGTTTAGAAACAACAACATGTTATGCCAGTCATTTTGGCAAAGATACCAAATCAATAACACATGGGCATCTTGAAGTTCAGGCCGACCAGATTTTTGATTAGGACCAAATAGACATCAAGAGCAACATTCCTGTCAAGCTTCCTAAAATACATATCTAGATTCAGAGTAGTACTCGCCACAGGTTTTTCCTATATAACTCCATGTAAATAAATGTATCCGCTGGTGGCCATGTTTGACATCGAATCAAAATGAATTTTGTTTAGGATCAACTACATGTCAGGCCAATCAATTTGGTAAAGGTTCCAAATCAATACCCCTTATGGTTTTTGAGAAGATGTCGCCAAAATTGTATTTTTAAAATCTATGTTTAGGCTTAATTTGCGATTCTGTGTTTTTAATGGTCTGAAACGGTATTTAAGTAATATATAGAGTATGGTCTCAGCGAGTTGGTTATATTTAAACACCGCATCGAGGTTGTTAAATAACCAACGGGCTGAGACAGACTTTTAAAATTTCGGCCACCCTGATTTTTACTTAGGACTACACATCAAGAGCAAAATTCCTGTAAAGTTTCATGACAAATCGTCTCGTAGTTTCAGAGGAGTAGTCGCCACAAGAAGTTTCTTTTATAACTCTCTGTAAACAAAGATGTCACGTCATGCCAATACATTTGGTAAAGTTCCTAATCTATATCCCTTATGTTTTTTAAGCAATAGTCGCCACAAAATTATGTATTTAAAACATATTTCTAACTGTGGCGGCCATCTTGAATTTCAGGTCATCCTCATTTTTACTTAAGATCAGCTAGATTTCAAGACCAAAATTCCTATAAAGTTTCATAAAAAAACATAAAGTAGATTCAGAGGAGTAGTTGCCACATATGTTTCCTGTATAACTCTAGGTAAACAAATATATCCGCTGGCGGCCATGATGTTTGATAACAAATCAAAATGAATTTTGCTTAGGACCAAATACATGTCATGCCAGTCATTTTGGTAAATGTTGAAAATCAATACCAATTATTTTATTTAAGAAGTATTCGCCACAAAATTGTATTTTTAAAATCTATTTTTAGCTGTGGCGGCCATCTTGAATTTCATGTCATCCTCATTTTTACTTAGGATCAACTAGACATCAAGAGCAACATTCCTGTGAAGTTTCATAAAAACCCATAAAGTACTTTCAGAGAAGTAGTCGCCACAAGTAGTCTTTTCGCCCGGCGTTATTTCGCTCGGCGTTATTTTGTTATTTCGCCCGGAGTTTTTTCGTCTTTCATTATTTCGGCGTTATTTTGCGGCGAAATAATGAAAAGACAAGATGGCACCTATAAGCCACCATAGAGACATGTTGATACAAATTTAACGTTAATTTATAAAGGTCAAACCACTATATAGCAACATTACCATGTTTGGGTAATCAAATTTTCCACCCGATAACCCGAATGGTTTTCGCGTAAACGATATTAAAGAAGAACAACAAGAAAGCCTTCGAAAACAAGAGTATAGCAGTTTTATCATTAGTCGGTAGTTTGGAAGTGGCAGCTTCTTCAATTGTTGGTAGTTTGGGAGGAAGTTGCAGCGTTATCAATTGTTGGTAGTTTTGAAGGAAGTTTAAGCTGTATCAATTGTTGGTAGTATGGAAAGAAGTTGGAGCTTCTTTAATTGTTGGCAGTTTGCAAGAAAGTTGCCACTTTATCAGTTATTGGTAGTTTGGAAGGAAGTTTCCACTTTATCAATTGTTGGTAGTTTGGAAGGAAGTTGCCACTTTATCAATGGTTGGTAGGTTGGAAGGAAGTTGCCACTTTATCAATTATTGGTAGTTTGGAAGGAATTTGCCACTTTATCAATAGTTGGTAGTCTGGAATGAAGTTGCCACTATATCAATTGCTGGTAGTTTGGAAGGAAGTTGCCACTTTATCAATTGTTGGCAGCTTGGAAGGAAGTTGCCACTTTATCAATGGTTGGTAGGTTGGAAGGAAGTTGCCACTTTATCAATGGTTGGTAGGTTGGAAGGAAGTTGCCACTTTATCAATTGTTGGTAGTTTGGAAGGAAGTTGCCACTTTATCAATGGTTGGTAGGTTGGAAGGAAGTTGCCACTTTATCAATTATTGGTAGTTTGGAAGGAAGTTGCCACTTTATCAATGGTTGGTAGTTTGGAAGGAGAGTTGCCACTTTATCAATTATTGGTAGTTTGGAAGGAAGTTATCAATTTATAAATTGTTGGTAGTTTGGAAGGATGTTGCCAATTTATCAATTGTTGGTAGTTTGGAAGGATGTTGCCACTTTATCAATTGTTGGTAGTTTGGAAGGATGTTGCCAATTTATCAATTGTTGGTAGTTTGGAAGGATGTTGCCACTTTATCAATGGTTGGTAGTTTGGAAGGAGAGTTGCGACTTTATCAATTATTGGTAGTTTGGAAGGAATTTGCCACTTTATCAATAGTTGGTAGTCTGGAATGAAGTTGCCACTATATCAATTGCTGGTAGTTTGGAAGGAAGTTGCCACTTTATCAATTGTTGGCAGCTTGGAAGGAAGTTGCCACTTTATCAATGGTTGGTAGGTTGGAAGGAAGTTGCCACTTTATCAATTGTTGGTAGTTTGGAAGGAAGTTGCCACTTTATCAATGGTTGGTAGGTTGGAAGGAAGTTGCCACTCTATCAATTATTGGTAGTTTGGAAGGAAGTTGCCACTTTATCAATGGTTGGTAGTTTGGAAGGAGAGTTGCCACTTTATCAATTATTGGTAGTTTGGAAGGAAGTTATCAATTTATAAATTGTTGGTAGTTTGGAAGGATGTTGCCAATTTATCAATTGTTGGTAGTTTGGAAGGATGTTGCCACTTTATCAATTGTTGGTAGTTTGGAAGGATGTTGCCACTTTATCAATTGTTGGTAGTTTGGAAGGAAGTTGCGACTTTATCAATTGTTGGTAGTCTGGAAGGAAGTTGCCACTATATCAAATGCTGGTAGTTTGGAAGGAAGTTGCCACTTTATCAATTGTTGGCAGCTTGGAAGGAAGTTGCCACTTTATCAATTGTTGGTAGTTTGGAAGGAAGTTGTCACTTTATCAATTGTTGGTAGTTTGGAAGGATGTTGCCACTTTATCAATTGTTGGTAGTTTGGAAGGAAGTTGCCACTTTATCAATTGTTGGTAGTCTGGAAGGAAGTTGCCCCTTTATCAATTGTTGGCAGCTTGGAAGGAAGTTGCCACTTTATCAATTGTTGGTAGTTTGGAAGGATGTTGCCAATTTATCAATTGTTGGTAGTTTGGAAGGATGTTGCCACTTTATCAATTGTTGGTAGTTTGGAAGGAGAGTTGCCACTTTATCAATGGTTGGTAGTTTGGAAGGATGTTGCCACTTTATCAATTGTTGGTAGTTTGGAAGGAAGTTGCGACTTTATCAATTGTTGGTAGTCTGGAAGGAAGTTGCCACTATATCAAATGCTGGTAGTTTGGAAGGAAGTTGCCACTTTATCAATTGTTGGCAGCTTGGAAGGAAGTTGCCACTATATCAATTGCTGGTAGTTTGGAAGGAAGTTGCCACTTTATCAATTGTTGGCAGCTTGGAAGGAAGTTGCCACTTTATCAATTGTTGGTAGTTTGGAAGGAAGTTATCAATTTATAAATTGTTGGTAGTTTGGAAGGATGTTGCCAATTTATCAATTGTTGGTAGTTTGGAAGGATGTTGCCACTTTATCAATTGTTGGTAGTTTGGAAGGAGAGTTGCCACTTTATCAATGGTTGGTAGTTTGGAAGGATGTTGCGACTTTATCAATTGTTGGTAGTTTGGAAGGATGTTGCCACTTTATCAATTGTTGATAGTTTGGAAGGAGAGTTGCCACTTTATCAATGGTTGGTAGTTTGGAAGGATGTTGCGACTTTATCAATTGTTGGTAGTTTGGAAGGAAGTTGCGACTTTATCAATTGTTGGTAGTCTGGAAGGAAGTTGCCACTATATCAAATGCTGGTAGTTTGGAAGGAAGTTGCCACTTTATCAATTGTTGGCAGCTTGGAAGGAAGTTGCCACTTTATCAATTGTTGGTAGTTTGGAAGGAAGTTGTCACTTTATCAATTGTTGGTAGTTTGGAAGGATCTTGCCACTTTATCAATTGTTGGTAGTTTGGAAGGAAGTTGCCACTTTATCAATTGTTGGTAGTCTGGAAGGAAGTTGCCCCTTTATCAATTGTTGGCAGCTTGGAAGGAAGTTGCCACTTTATCAATTGTTGGTAGTTTGGAAGGAAGTTGCCACTTTATCAAATGATGGTAGCTGTATGTTAGATATATAGTATTTATAGTATTTTACACTTTTCCTCATTCATACAATTATGCTGCATTTTTTCTTGCACTCCACTTACACGACACATACATCTATATTCAACAAATATGTTATTGTATATAATAATAATTGTCGTTTATTTTTGCAACCAAATGTGAAGGGGGTTGTGTTTTTGCTTTAATTAAAGATGCACGATTCTGACCTAGAAGTTAGTTGTATGCCTGCCGTGCAATCATTAAATAAATAAATTGCGGTTTAAAATACTAACATATTAAGAAATTACATTCCGCGTCCAAGAATAACAAAATGTAAGTATGCTAATTATTAAAACACTAGAAAATGTCTCCATTGGACACGGATGCCTCGTTTTAGCTCTGTCATCACATAAAACAATCAATAGTGTAAATATGTCAAGTTTATTCTCATGACCTTTTGTTTAGAACATGCTGCCATGTAGATGAAAGTGTATACTGTATGGCTATTCTTTTGCGAGAAATCATCGAAATTAACAGAACGAAAAGTAGGTCAAGGTCATTCATAAATTGACTTTTTTTTCATACGCAAATTGACTTTTTGTCATTCACAACATCTCGTACACTTCTTCGAAGCATTACTCGAATGTATAGAAGAAAGTCACCATATTGGTTACGTCGTGCGTCAGATTCCCGCCAAAACGAATTTGCAGTCATTTAGCCGATTGCTCCATCTATAGTTTATTTACATGAAAGCAGTGATAAAACTTGTATAAATAACAAACATGCAACGCAAATCCTACAACATCACGTGTGGCAATCGGCCATATTGTTTACATAGCAACATCTAAGCAACAGTGCACTAATTTCTGTGCCTTTGCCTTCCGGCTAACAAAATGTCAAGCTAGACCGGGTACCATGGGGTCAATCTGGTGGAACTGCAAAAGCAGCCCTAGGTAAGCTATTGAGAAAGTTACTGTGAAGCATAGGTGTGGTGAAAGACACAGGGCTGGTATGTATTGAATGTTTTCCTTTATTACTGAAACATATAACTTGCTTCTTGTGAAAACCGCATCAAAACTGATGGACATGCTGCACTACTTTTTGGGAAGCACAGTTTAAAGTGTACTTTGGTCATTTTGACCTCAGAATTCAAAAAGATGGTGGTTACTTTCAGTTTGGAAAATAAAACCAGGTCATCCCATCATCTAAGGCCCAGTTTTGGCAAATTGCGTTGCACAGGGCCTGACTGATACTACATTGTGTGTGATATATGGCCAGCCTAGTTAGGATTGGATATTTTCGTGTAGGTATTTATTAACAGGCCTATGTAAAAATAATGGTGGTCTAGGTCCTATATACACACGAGGCGTGATCCCGAAGAATGACGGGATTGGACGAGTTTTCCCGACTGACTTTTTGTAGGAATGTATATGTAAATGTTACGACGTTTAAAAGCTGTATGACTTTTAACAAAAGCGTAAAATAGCTGCCGAGAGGAAATAGCGTATATCTGGCAGTCACGGGTGTTATAACAATATTGAAAAAAACAATGTTGACGTAAACACGCCACGACCGTTTTTTTTTCTTACCAGACACATTCTTCCCGAGTTTTACAATCAGTTGTTCCTACCAAACATTTTAAATCAAGGTGGGCGACCTCGCTTCTCTCTGTTCAAATACCTTGATTTGCCTTACATACTGATTACAATTCAACTTTGGAGCACGACGTGCTAGAAGTACACATCAGCACAGAAATACAGGTGTTCACATGTAAGGGATAATAATAATAGTAATAATAATAATAATAAAAGCTTTATTTAAAGAAGGTAACACATTAGAGTTATATAACATACATCATATACATCTTATTTTCAATGTGGCCTTCTGCAAAAAAAAAAAAAAAATCGTACACACACGCACGCACGCACGCACACACACACACACACACACACACAATATGCATATATACATCGACAAACACTCCATTAGTTAATTTTCTAGAAACAATATTAAAGATCATGAAGTAATACAGTATAAGCGGATTCTTACTCAAAATTCAGTTATATGTTTACTTTGTTATATTGTTATCTGAACAATTAATCGTTAAATGATAATACATTACTTTGCAATAAATGTGATCTGTATCTATATTTAAATGAATGTAACGACGATGATGAACGAATCTGTACAGGCACACTATTCCATACTTGTGCACTTACAAATGTAAAGGATTTTTTCATATAATTTGTACGTGGCTTGGGAGTTACTAAATCACTGTTTGTAATAGATCGAAGGCTGTATATGTTACTGCTGGAAAAGGTTAATAATTTGCGTATGTAATTTGGAGCGAGATTATTTTTCGCTTTGTATACTAGAACAGCTATGTGATACTGATATCTATCTGAAACTGATAGCCATTGTAATTCTTTCAGTAGTGATTTGCACCCAGTTTTGTAAGATTTATGCATTATTATTCGCGCTACTCTTACTTGTAGCTTATTTATCTTATTGATGTTGTTCCCCTTAGCCCATATTGGGCAACAATAGTCAATGGTCGACAGGATGTAAGCATTGTAGTACAGTTTCTTCATATCATCCGTCAAGAAATAAACAATTTTCTTTAAAAGTGCAATTTTAGAATTTATTTTGGAACTCAGTTTTGATATCTGTACATTCCATGATAACGTATTATCAACATAAATTCCGAGTATCTTTTGAACATTAACATTTTCTATTTGCGAATCATTAATGTTTAATTGTAATAGCACATGGTTGTTATTTAGTGCTTTGTGTTTAAAATGTGAAGTTATAATCATACATTTAGTTTAAGTGGGATGTAGAGCCATATTATTTTCATCACACCACCTATTTATTGCTTTCAAATTAGCCTGAAGCCGGGTTTGTACTTTAAGGATATCGTGGTCAGCTTCATATAGAGTGGAATCATCCGCGTACAGATCTAACTTTCCTGTGGTAGTTGTATAAGCAATATCATTGATATATATTAAAAATAGAAGCGGCCCCAGGATCGAACACTGGGGTACGCCTGATGTCACTAACAATTTGTTTGTAGTGAAAGTACCATGTTTCATGAACTGTGTCCGGTTTGAAAGGTACGATGTAAACAGTTTGACCGTTTTTTTTTAACAATGATACAAATGTAGTTTATGTATAAGTATATTGTGGTCTACCAAATCGAATGCCTTCTTCAGATCTAAAAAAACCGCACCAACATATTTTCCTAAATCCACATCTTTTAACCATGAATCTATTAAATGAATGAGCGCCGTTTGACACGAATGCTGTTGTCTAAAACCTGATTGGGTATCATGAATGATAAAATATTTTATAAAATATGATTGTAACTGAGATGCAATATGTCTTTCAAACACTTTGGATATGGTCGGTAAAATTGAAATTGGAGGATAATTATTTGGATCTTCTTTGTCTCCACTCTTGAAAATCGGTTTGACACACGCCTCTTTTAGTGCATCCGGAAAAATTCCTTGATCAATACTTTGATTGATGATATAGGCAATTGCTGGTGTGATACAATCGCCACAGTATTTAAGAGTTTTGGGACCAATACCATCTGACCCTGTAGACTTATTTGGATTTAAATTATCTATAATTTTCTTTACTTCATATGCCGTTATATGATCAATCTCAAATACTGCATGTTTTAATTTATCATCTAGAGTTTGCTGAAGATTTGAAAAGTTTTCAGCAACCAAGGATGTGTTGTCAATAATATTTGAGATATTAGTAAAATGTTCATTTAGAGCATTTAAAATGTTATTCTGACCCTCAATAATAGTGTTTTTATACCGCAGTTTGTTTGATAAAAAGGAATTTGCATCGTTGTGAACTTCATTACATATAGCTTTTAATTTCTTCCATAAAATGCTTGGAGACTTATTGCTTTTATTGCTATTAGCGTGTGCGTTAGCGTGTGCATTACAACAGACGTCTCATTGCTACCATGTGTAATTATAAGATTGCGTTATCAAAGTGAAAAACTCAAAGAAACTGTTCATTGCTACCTTACCAGTACATGTGCAATTATGAAAACCATAAACCCATCGACTAGTGTATAACACGGCGGTATTTACGAGAATACCGCATTATAAATGGGTATTATTCCATAAAAAGGTATTATTCCATTAAAATACAGATTTGCATTTGTTCCATTCCAATACTTGCGTTTCATCCAGTTTCATTATGCTCCGTAAAAAATCCCGGACGTGAAGATCCCGGAAATATTGCCGCATTCTACACTTTAGTAGACTGCTCTACGAAAACGTCATTTAGGCAATAAAACGGCAAGCTTTGAACATTGAAAAATATGTGTTTATACCATTCAAGTTTTTTAGACGGGTTCCCTAGGAATTGAAATTGTAATGCAGGCTTATTGTCGGCTACATCATTCACAGTCTGTTAACCATTGACATATTCTAAAGTCATATAAGAGTCACCTGAATGTAAACATTAATGTAAACTAACAAAATGCGAAAAGTAGGTCAAAGTCATTCACCTCGACCTACTTTGGTAGCAACATACTGTTGTCTTATAGATGTATACTACTCAAAATTTGCTAAGAATCACTTTTATTTTTCCATTTAATTTTATTAGAAATTAATTCACAATAACAATATTAATTTCATTGATACTTCAATTCCACAATTTGAATCAAGTCATGAGATCACATCGCCATACACTGCCCTAAATAATTTCAAGTAAAATAGAAATAATGCTATTTATTTCAGCAAGAAATTTAGACAGCAAAAAAGTGATCCTTAGTAAATTTTGAGTAGTATATGTGTGTATGAAGCTTGAAAGTTGTATGCCTTTTGATTTCTGAGTAATGGTCTTAATAAACACAATTTAATATTAATCGTTAATGTAAATGAACGAAAATAGTTTGTCAATAGCATTCATACTGCCCTACCTTTCATTGGAACAACATGTAAACATGTGTGCAGTATGAAAATTGAAATCTGTACAGCTTCTGGTATCTGAGAAATGGACTTAACCAGAAACTTGAATGTATAAACGAAGTGCGAACAGTAGGCGAAGGTCATTGATATTGACCTACTTTTGTTAGGAACATACTGCTGTCATAAACGTTTGAAAGCTCTATGGCTTACAGTGTCTGAGAAATGGATTTAACGAACAACTTGAATGTAAAACTTTTGTTCGTAGGACGGACGGACGGCCAGACAAGAGTAACCTTATGCTCCGCTTTCGTTGCGGTGGATAAAAAGTATATACTTGTCGCTGAATAAACTAAATAATGCATTTCAGTGCTAAAAGCACCCGAAATAAATTTACAGTTTAGTCTGTGTAAATTCGTGTTTTTCTATTGTTTTTACAGACACTGAGTTCATTTTTCCAGACCACCCTGTTTACGTTGATCGTGTATCCAGTAAACATTTCGGTGGTATGGAAATGTTCCAATAAACTGCCTGTATACGCCAGACGATATTTCAAACGCTGCACGGGATTTAGTGTTAACGAATTAAAGAGGCTTTACCTAGATCTTTACGTCCACCAAATTATAAATTTACACAGTCATAGAGAGGACTGTAAAAAAGGTAAAGATCAAGATGGACCCCAGTGCCGATGCTGTTCGGATGGTTGTATCCGTCTATTGATGCTCAGTAAGTGTATATATGGTTACAGGGTGGGGCTTTCACCGGTTTCCAAGTTATGATCCAGTGGCTATGTCCCCATGGACGGGGATGGACCACGGGGCAAATGCTAGTTGAATGGTTGTATCAGTCTGTTCCTGCCACTCAGTGTATATATGGATCAGTTAATGTATAACTGTGGTTTCAGAGAAGAAAACCGTTTTAGTGTTTTCCCCAAATAAGTCTATGTAAAATATGTGACCCCTGGGGTGGGACCAAATTTGTCCCCGGAGTCACTATTTGAAAGATCTTGATAGAGGACAATAAGCTTATTACACATGCAACATATTAGACCTCTAGCTCATGCAGTTTTGCAGAAGAAGATTTTTTAAAGATTTAAACTCTAGGTAAAACTCTGAACCCCAGGGTGGAGCCAGATTTGACCCCAGGGTTCCCATTTGAAAAACTTTGACCATATGTTTATGCTATATGCAATATATGAGAATCCGTTAAGTTTTAGTGAATATACACTTAATTTTGCTCAGCATTATGCTGCGATAGAATAAAGTTTATACTTTTGCATATCACTCCGCCGTTAAAACATTCAAAATGCACATTACGTTATTTATTTATTGTTCAACTGAAGCGCATTGCGCATGTCCGAGCCTGTCGTAAAAATATGGGTGGGGGAATGCAACATTTTATTCAAGATTTAATTAGGTAATAAAATACTAAATTACAGGACAAGAATATAACAAATGGACCTGCAACACTATCAAAAACACTGTCGTGCATCAAATATATATATATATAAATCAAATGGACCACTTGTTAAACAAGCTTTCCCCGGACGCCACTCTCAATAACCAGCTGTTCCCGTACGCCACTCTCAATAACAAACGGTATGCGGACACCACTCTCAATAACAATCTGTATACGGACGCCACTCTCAATAACAAACTGTATACGGACGCCACTCTCACTGGTTGTGTTAAATACGATATACCCGGACGCCACTCTCAATAACAAATTGTAATCGGAAACCACTTTCAATAACTATAAACTATTACCGGCCGACACTCAGAGTAACACACTGTACCAGGACGCCACTCTCAACTGTATCCCGACGCCACTCTCAATAACAAACTGTATCCTGACGTCACTCTCAATAACAAACTGTATCCTGAAGTCACTCTCAATAACAAACTTTATCACATAACGTCCCTTGTTAGCAGTGTCGAATACCCATTTAATATTCTATTGTATGACATATTGTATTTTTGTAATACAACCTGGAACGATTTTGATTGGTTGAGTTAAACCTGTAACACTACGCAAGTTTATTAACTGAAACTATTTTATTTTATTATAAATTCACCCAGATCTGAGTCATAAACTTATTATTTGTGACAGCTTATAAACATAATGCACGTTATACAAAACATTGTTGTTGGTTTGTTAAAAAGTTGGCGTAAACTGCTATTTTGTAAAGAGGTAAAACACGAACTCTTTTATGCGCAATGTTATGTGTGAGACGCGACGTTACGACGTCACATATTTTATAACGTTTTGGCGCTAAAGTGTGTCTGACGTCGTGGCGGTTCTATGTACATCTGAATTATTTTTTACTAATTTGATTGCAATGTTATGTGATAAAAAGGATTTTAAACTCGTTCCCATTCCATATAAGATTTATGAAACTCGTTATGAATTATTTTTAATTTTAACTCGCCAAAAGGCTCGTTAAAATTTAAATAATTCATAACTCGTTTCATAAATCTTATATGAAATGGGAACTCGTTTAAGATCCTCTATGTATCCGGACGCCACTCTCAATAACAAACTGTATCCTGACGTCACTTTCAATAACAAAATGTATCCGGACGCCACTCTCAATAACAAACTGTATCCGGACGTCACTCTCAATAACAAACTGTATCCTGACGTCACTCTGAATAATAAACTGTATCCGGACGCCACTCTCAATAACAAACTGTATCCTGCCGTCACTCTCAATAACAAACTGTACCCGGACGCCACTCTCAATAACAAACTGTATCCGGACGCCACTTTCAATAGCAAACTGTATCCTGACGTCACTCTCAATAGCAAACAATATCCTGACGTCACTCTCAATAACAACTGTATCCGGACGTCATTCTATTGTGTCTATTAAACAATATATACCCGGACGCCACTCTCAATAACAAACTGTATCCTGACGTCACTCTCAATCCGGACGCCACTCTATTGTGTGTATTAAACAAGCTATACCCGGACGCCACTCTCAGTAACAAACTTTACCCGGACGCCACTCAATAACAGTATCAGGACGCTACTCTCAATAGCAAACTGTATCATGACGTCACTCAGTCAGGGGCGGATCCAGGATTTCATGTTAGGGTGTGTGTGGGGTGTGGGGGGCGTAACCTTTCCAAAAATATGTTGGGAAGCAAAAGAAACACAAATTGTGTGCCATTTAACAAGCAGAAAAACCCTCCAGAATAACTTATCTTGCCATTTTTTAGGGGGCTTAGGCCTTTTTATGGCATGTGTAAACATACTTGGCCAGGTTTTAGTGGGGTGCGCGCCGGCTCCGCCACCCCCCCCCACCCCCAACCCCCCCCCCCCCCACAACCCCCACCCCTGGATCCGCCCATGACTCTCAATAGCAAACTGTATCCTGACGTAACTCTCAATAACAAACTGTATCCTGACGTCACTCTCAATAACAAACTGTATCATGACGTCACTCTCAATACCAAATTGTATCCTGACGTCACTCTAAATAACAAGCAGTATCCGGACGCCACTCTAGTGTGTGTGTTAAACAAGTTATACCGGGACGCCACTCTCAGTAACAAACTGTATCTGGACGCCACTCTCAATAACAAATTGTACCCGGACGCCACTGTCAATAACAAAATGTATCCTGACGTCATTCTAAATAACAAACTTTATCCGGACGCCACTCTCAATAACAAACTGTATCTGGACGCCACTCTCAATAACAAACTGTACCCGGACGCCACTTTCAATAACAATGTATCCTGACGTCATTCTAAATAACAAACTGTATCCGGAATCCACTCTCAATAACAAACTTATCCGGACGCCACTCTCAGTAACAAACTTTAACAGGACGCCACTCTCAATAACAAACTGTATCCGGACGCCACTCTCATTAACAAACTGTATCTGGCCGCCACTCTACATAACAAACTGTACCCGGACGCCACTCTCAATAGCAAACTGTATCTGGACGCCACTCTCAATAATAAACTGTACCCAGACGCCACTCTCAATAACAAACTGTACCCGGATGCCACTCTCAATAACAAACTTTATCCGGACGCCACTTTAAATAACAAGTTGTACCCGAACGCCACTCTTGCGTTGCAATGTAGGGTTAAAATCATTTACACAGTATTTATGTACATAATGTCCGTTTCCTTCAACTTCAAAGTTATACAGTCTTGGAATGTTTTAGGTACTTATTGAATCGTTACATATGCCTTATTTAATCGTCCTACAAAGTGGTCGACAGCCTGCACAGTGTTCGAACTGTTTAGTCATAGATATGCCTTATTGGTCCTACAAATTGTTCGGACTGTTCTGTTCGGACAGTTCGGTGATCTATAGGTGTACCGGAAGTAAAATAAATCCCACTGAGTCCTGTCCAATATTTTCCAAGTTTTCTAATGTGTTATTAGCTCTACTGGCAAGGGCCAGCAGAGCTTATGGGATGGTGTGTTGTCCGTCTTCCGTCGTCTGTCGTCCGTCCGTCGTCCGTCCTTCGTTCGTCGTCCGTTAACTTTTCTTCAAACGACTTCTCCTCAGAAACCGCTTGGCTAATATTGACCAAACTTCACATGGATGATCCTTAGATGAATGCTTTTTAGATTTGTTAAAATTAGGTCAGCGCTACATCCAAGATGGCTGCCATAACCATATATAGTCGAAACCTTAAAAAATCTTCTTCTCCAGATCCGCTGGACAGATTTCAACAATTTTTCTTTAAAAATGATCGCCAACGCCTAGACTATCAAGTTGGTTCAAATAAAGTCCCCGGGGTCAAAAATGGCCGTGCCCCGGGGGTCCAAAGTTTGTATATTGAGGTTTTGCATGTTTTTCATATAGACATATAGGAAAAAACTTTAAAAAATCTTCTTCTCTGAACCCACAAGGCACAGAGCTCTCATGTATTACATGTAGCATCAGCTTATGGTCCTCTACTAAGTTTGTTCAAATGGTGACCCTGGGGTCAAATTTGTCCCCGCCCCGGGGGTCACAGTTTTACATAGACTTATATAGGATTTTTTTTTTAAAAATCTTCTTCTCGGAAACTACAAGAGCCAGAGGTTTAATATTTTGCATTTGCTATAAGCTTATGGTCCTTTACCAAGTTTGTTCAAATGGTGACCCTCGGGTCACATTTGACCCCGCCCCAAGGGTCACATGTTTTACATAGACATGTATAGGGAAAAATTTAAAAAATCTTCTTCTCTGAAACTGCAAGAGCCAGAGGTTTAATATTTTGCATCTGCTATAAGCTTATGGTCCTCTACCAAGTTTGTTCAAATGGTGACCTATTGGTCACAGTTGGCCGCACCCTGTGGGTCACAGTCTTACTTAGGCTTGTATAGGCAAAATCTGTTTGTTTGTTGTTTTTTTAGTTTTTAATTTGAATTTTATTTTTTTTCAATTTCAATTTTTTTATTTTTATTTATTTATTTTTTATTTATTTTTTTTATTTTTTATTTTTTTTTTTTTAATTTTTTTTTTGGTTTGAATTTTTTTTTTTTTTTTTTTTTTTTTCGTTATCTTTTTAATTACTTGACACTTGCTTTACAATTTCTTGTCGGCACTACTCATCCTAAATGCCTTTTTGAATTTCGACAAAACTTGGCAGGAAGCATCGGTAAGATGTCTAGTTGTGCATATCACGCTTTTGTTCCAGTTCGCTGATTTTAACGGAGTTATGGCCCTTTGACATTTTTATTTTAAATTTCTTGTCAGCGCTACTCCTCTTAAACGGCAGGAAGCTTCAGTATGATGTCTAGTTGTGCAAAGCGCGATATATCAATGAAATCTTGGACAATTTCGAAAACCAGCTAGATCTTGTTAATAATAACAGAGTTATGGCCCTTGATTTGTTGAAAAATGCTATATTGTATTTATCTTTGTTAAATCTATAGGAGAAGAGAGCTATATCTAGCTATATCTATCTAAATCTATAAGAGCTGTTTTAGCCAGTAGAGCGTCCATAGGCCCTCTTGGGCCTCTTGGTTTTTAAACTGAAGTTGAAAAAAAGATTCACTTACATAGTAATAGTGATATGCCTTCCTCTCTAGAAAACTGCTGAGGGATGTGGCATTTAAAAAATAAAATTCACCGTGAACAAACTGCATTCATTCGGCATCTCTTACATGTATTTCACTTTCACGTTGATAAATAAAATCAGCATACAGTCATGCAAATGGTTCTTAGCTCTCAGTAACAAGTCAATAAAGTCATTTCGGCCAGAAAAACAGACCTTAAATACTCAGGAAATGCCTCTTATCACAAAAAAATACTTCTTTCGACCAGGCATGAATACCAAAATGATTGACTTCCTGTATACCTATATGCACAGGCATTCATTACCATAATATAGAAGGATAGAGAGAAGCAGAGTGTCTAATAATCACTCACTAGACAGTCCACACTTCATTGTGCCCAGCTGTACCGGAATTCTCTGGTGGCTATCGGGGCAGAGGGACTATAATCCTTAGAACTAAATTGAATTGCGATTTTAAGGCGCAACAACACATGAAAGGTTATACGGCGCCTAACAGGAATGAACATGCCAGTCTCATCCTCCATGTACATCGAGATAAAATATGGAGAATGGGCCTAGAACCTTCTCAGAACTGAAGAGAACTCTGTCACTGTCGCGCGACCGCAAACCGTAAGCAAACGGCAATTTCTGTGTAACATCTGCAATCAGCGAATTTCGATAATTGATAAAGAATTGCTTAGTCGGTAGGGCATATCAATGTTGCAGAAACGAAGAATAATGTATATCTGACCCAACTGCGGAGAGAAATTTACGCACGGAACAGTAAAAAAGGTACAAAAACAATCCGGAAAAAATGAGTGTGAAATTAGATTCTGGCCTTGACTTATATAATATATGCATATCAGACTATAACTATATCTCTTCTTCTCTCTATCCTTATATATTATCGTAATGAATGCCTGCGCCTTCCTTATTCAATCGCCCTACAAAGTGTTTGAATCTTTCGATGATCCTTATATGCCTTATTCAATCGTCCTACACAGCGTTCGAACCTTACGGTGGTTTATGTCTAATTGTCATTCCCAAACGTCAACTTAACCATGGTCTAGGCATGTAAATGAATTGATTCGGATTATCGTTTTTGTCTATTACAAGATTAACACGAGACGGTAATCCCAATATTGCTCATTATACTAGATTATTGTTACTGATATCATAGTATACCGTATTGTACCTAAACTGTGTGTCTGGACGTAACTGACATGGTGTGCCGTATTGTACCTAAACTGTGTGTCTGGACGTAACTGACACGGTATGCCGTATTGTACCTAAACTGTGTGTCTGGACGTAACTGACCTAGTATGCCGTACTGTAACTACACTCTCCGTCTGGACGTAACCGACATAATATGCCGTATTGTACCTAAAGTGTGTGTCTGGACGTAACTGACATAATATGCCGTAGTGTACCTAAACTGTGTGTCTGGACGTAACTGACACGTTATGCCGTATTGTACCTAAACTGTGTGTCTGGATGTAACTGACCTAGTATACCGTACTGTACCTAAACTCTCTGTCTGGACGTAACTGACATAATATGCCGTATTGTACCTAAAGTGTGTGTCTGGACGTAACTGACATAATATGCCGTATTGTATCTAAACTGTGTGTCTGGAGGTAACTGATCTTGTATGCCGTATTGTACCTAAACTGTGTGTCTGGACGTAACTGACACGGTATACCGTATTGTACCTAAACTGTGTGGCTGGACGTAAATGACCTAGTATGCCGTATTGTATCTAAACTGTGTGTCTGGACGTAACTGACCTAGTATGCCGTATTGTACCTAAACTGTGTGTCTGGACGTAACTGACACGGTATACCGTATTGTACCTAAACTGTGTAGCTGGACGTAAATGACCTAGTATGCCGTATTGTACCTAAACTGTGTGTCTGGACGTAACTGACCTAGTATGCCGTATTGTACCTAAACTTTGTGTCTGGACGTAACTGACACGGTATGCCGTATTGTCCCTAAATTGTGTGTCTGGACGCAACTGACCTAGTATGCCATATTGTACCTAAACTGTGTGTCTGGACGTAACTGACCAAGTATGCCGTATTGTACCTAAATTGTGTGTCTGGACATAACTGACACGGTATACCGTATTGTACCTAAACTGTGTGTCTGGACGTAACTAACACGGTATACCGTATTGTCCCTAAACTGTGTGTAACTGACCAAGTATGCTGTATTGTACCTAAAGTGTGTGTCTGGACGTAACTGACATAATATGCCGTATTGTACCTAAACTGTGTGTCTGGACGTAACTGACCTAGTATACCGTATTGTACCTAAACTGTGTGTCTGGACGTAACTGACACGGTATGCCGTATTGTACCTAAACTGTGTGTCTGGACGTAACTGACACGGTATAACGTATTGTACCTAAACTGTGTGTCTGGACGTAACTGACCTAGTATGCCGTATTGTACCTAAACTGTGTGTCTGGACGTAACTAACACAATATGCCGTATTGTATCTAAACTGTGTGTCTGGACGTAACTGACCTAGTATGCCGTAATGTACCTAAAGTGTGTGTCTGGACGTAACTGACACAGTATGCCGTATTGTACCTAAAGTGTGTGTCTGGACGTAACTGACCTAATATGCCGTATTGTACCTAAACTGTGTGTCTGGACGTAACTGTCCTAGTATGTCGTATTGTACCTAAACTCTGTGTCTGGACGTAACTGACTTAGTATGCCATACTGTACCTAAACTGTGTGTCTGGACGTAACTGACACGGTATGCCGTATTGTACCTAAACTATGTGTCTGGACGTAACTGACTTAGTATGCCATACTGTACCTAAACTGTGTGTCTGGACGTAACTGACACGGTATGCCGTATTGTACCTAAATTCTGTGTCTGGACGTAACTGATCTAGTATACCGTACTGTACCTAAATTGTGTGTCTGGACGTAACTGACACAATATGCCGTATTGTACCTAAAGTGTGTGTCTGGACGTAACTGACCTAGTATGCCATAGTATACCTAAAGTGTGTGTCTGGACGTAACTGACATAATATGCCGTATTGTACCAAAAGTGTGTGTCTGGACGTAACTGACCTAGTATGCAGTATTGTACCTAAAGTGTGTGTCTGGATGTAACTGACAAAATATGCCGTATTGTACCTAAAGTGTGTGACTGGACGTAACTGACCTAGTATACCGTATTGTACCTAAAGTGTGTGTCTGGACGTAACTGACACGGTATGCCGTATTGTACCTAAACTGTGTGTCTGGACGTAACAGACCTAGTATGCCGTATTGTACCTAAACTGTGTGTCTGGACGTAACTGACCTAGTATGCCAAAATGTACCTAAAATGATTTTCGGAATTTTTGAAATATTTAGGAATAGAATCAACAACACGATTATCTCGAAAAATAGTTGGTATATCAATACAATCAATGCCCTTATTAAGATAAAGAATTTTCATAAAATGTCTGACATGATCGGACTCCTTGTCAATATGGGGTCGGAGAACATGCTGCGCATAGCTTTGAATTATGGAAGCTGTGTTATACAAACGATCTGTTCGAATGATAATGTTGTCTGCTTCCTCGTCAGTCGGCTTAAGTGAAGAAATGGATAGAGAGGTGAGACAAGAAAGCATCGAGTGCTTTCGCAGATATGTATACTATCATCCTTGGTAATATAAGGCCTCGATCAGGTACACTATCATCCATGGTAATGTAAGTCGCAGACATGTACACTGTCATCCATGGTGATGTAAGTCTCGGTCAGGTACACTATCATCCATGGTTATATAAGTCGCAGACATGTACACTGACATCCATGGTAAGATTAGTCGCAGACGTGTAGACTATCGTCAATGGTAATGTAAGTCGCAGACGTTTACACTATCGTCCATGGTAATGTAAGTCGCAGACGTGTACACTCGTCCGTGGTAATGTAAGTCGCAGACATGTACAATGTCATCCATGGTAATAGAAGTCGCAGACATGTACACTGTCATCCATGGTAATGTAAGTCGCATACGTGTACACTATCGTCCATTGTAATGTAAGTCGCAGACGTGTACACTGTCATCCATGGTAATGTAAGTCGCAGACGTGTACACTATCGTCCATGGTAATGTAAGTCTCAGACGTGTACACTGTCGTCCATGGTAATGTAAGTTTGAAGACGTATACTCTGTTACCCATGGTAATGTAAGTCGCAGACGTGTATACTGTCGTCCGTGGTAATGTAAGTCGCAGGCATGTACAAGGTCATCCATGGTAATGTAAGTCGCAGACGTGTACACTGTCACCAATGGTAAAGTAAGTCGCAGATGTGTACACTATCACCATTGGTAATATAAGTCGCAGATATGTACACTATCCTCCATTGTAAGTCGCAGTCAGGGACACTATCATCCATAATAATGTAAGTCGCAGTCAGGTACACTATCATCCATGGTAATATAAGTCGTAGACATGGTAATGTAAGTCGCAGACGTGTACACTATCGTCCATGGTAATGTAAGTTGCAGTCATGTACACTATCATCCATGGTAATGTAAGTCGCAATCAGGTACACTAGCATCCATGGTAATGTAAGTTGCAGTCAGGTACACTGTCATCCATTGTAATGTAAGTCGCAGTCAGGTACACTATCATCCATGGTAATATAAGTCGTAGACATGGTAATGTAAGTCACAGACGTGTACACTATCGTCCATGGTAATGTAAGTCGCAGACGTGTACACTGTCATCCATGGTAGTGTAAGTCGCAGACATGTACACTATCGTCCATGGTAATGTAAGTCGCAGTCAGGTACACTATCATCCATGGTAATATAAGTCGTAGACGTGGTAATGTAAGTCGCAGACGTGTACACTATCGTCCATAGCAATGTAAGTCGCAGACGTGTACACTGTCATCCATGGTTATGTAAGTCGCAGACGTTTACACAATCGTCCATGGCAATGTAAGTCGCAGACATGTACACTACCATCCATGGTAATGTAAAGAAATACTGAAAATGTGATCCCTTGGAAGCAACAAACACAAACAAGTGATAAAAGTAGCAGACTCGGTTTTATTGAGTCTGTTCATGAGAGGTAGTGTGGTGTGCAACACCTCTCACGCCTCCTAGCACCGGCTTAAGCGATATTCTACTTTAAAGAGTGGGTTTGATGATCTCAAAGGACAGGAAGTCGCAGACGTGTACACTGTCATCCATGGTAATGTAAGTCGCAGACTGTACACTGTCATCCACGGTAATTTACGAGTAAGTCGCAGACGTGTACACTGTCATCCATTGTAATGTAAGTCGCAGACACGTACACTCTCGTCCATGGTAATGTAAGTCGCAGACACGCACACTGTCATCCATGGTAATGTAAGTCGCAGACGTGTACACTATCATCCACGGTAATGTAAGTCGTAGACCTGTACAATGTCAGCCATGGTAATGTAAGTCGCAGACCTGTACATTATCATCAATGGTAATGAAAGGGGCATAACTCTGCCAAAATGAAAGTCAGTGTTATTGAAGATGTGTGTGAGGTTTTATGAACATAGGTCAAATATTTTTCAAGTTATGGCCAAGGTTAAGTTGCAGGGTAAAGTGTGACGGACGGACGACGACGGACGACGGACAAAGTGATCCCTAATCATTACAATTTAACACAACTCTTTAGAAACGAAAAAAACAACGTCATTGGCCATGTTTTCTTCTTTTCTTTTAAAGCATGCCAGAACATTGTAATACTCGAATCATGATTCACTAAGACGTGTTTTTTTTCTTTACGACAGCAGCTTTCTGTATTTAAATTTGGTGAACCGACCTTTAGGTCAATGAAATCAATTAACCACGATACCATCTCTACTGAGCGCGCATATAGAAGTGATCAGCCTGATCTGTCGGTACGTGATTAATTTGTTGTCAAACATCCATGATATAAACCGCAAGATATTATATTAATTTTCCTCAGCGATATATTACGCAAAGTACAATTGTCTGTCTTCCATGGAGCAGTGCCAACCCCGGAATTTACTTTAGAACCGAGACATTTTGTTTTGTTGCAGCCAGAATGCAATCATCAATACTGAGAAGCTCATTTCGTAATGAGATTAACAAGGGGTTGGTAAATGAAAATTAATTGCGTTGAAGTTACAAATCATATGTAAGTAGTTGTATATATGTTTGCAATTAAAGCTACTGTTAAAAGTGCTCTGACGTTATTGAATGTTCAAGGTTCCACATTATAAAGGTTTCACGTAACACAAAAGCAAATCTACAAAACACGTGAAGTATATAAAACGCCACATGTAATAAAACAATATGGCAGGAATTCCGGCCACAGGGCAATTTAACTTTAAAGCTTTATGTCGTCTAGCGTCATTCGAGCAACAGTTTTACTGCACCTAGCGTTAGTAAAACATAAATGACAAAATGCAAAATCTAAAGAAGTTTGTAAAAAAAACTAGAAAGTAACCAGAGGTAATCATTTAAACCAAACAAAATGTTACATAATTATGTTTATTATACATATCAAAATGTTTGAAAAATGCAACTTTGCATATGGATTTCAACCACGGCTCGGCTACGGGTATTAGTACGAGTATACCACGGCTCGGCTACGGGTATTAGTATACCACGGCTCGGCTACGGGTATTAGTACACCACGGCTCGGCTACGGGTATTAGTATACCACGGCTCGGCTACGGGTATTAGTATACCACGGCTCGGCTACGGGTATTAGTACGAGTATACCACGGCTCGGCTACGGGTATTAGTACACCACGGCTCGGCTACGGGTATTAGTATACCACGGCTCGGCTACGGGTATTAGTACACCACGGCTCGGCTACGGGTATTAGTATACCACGGCTCGGCTACGGGTATTAGTATACCACGGCTCGGCTACGGGTATTAGTACGAGTATACCACGGCTCGGCTACGGGTATTAGTACACCACGGCTCGGCTACGGGTATTAGTATACCACGGCTCGGCTACGGGTATTAGTATACCACGGTGATCGTCACACAATTCCGTTCTGTATAAGCTGCCTAGAAACCTTTCATTTTCCTTGGTTTACCGCAGCGCTCTAACCACTGACCTATCGAGGACAAATGGTTAGGAATCGGGTATTCACCATTTACCTGTACCCGGTCATACCCAGCCACCCCCACCACACCACCCCACCCCACCACCACCACCACCACCACCCACACACACGCAACCAGACTGAAATTTGTCCTTGAATTTCTAATTATACAGGAGAACCACTGCTGGTGTTTCTCAGGATGCTCTCGGACGAGAACCCAGATATAATAAGTGGTGAAAAAATCGTTCCTCAACAGGGACTCGAGCCCAGGGTCTCTGCCGTACCAGCCTGTAATCACTGAGCTGTCGGGACATACGGTTAGGAATATCAGAATCTTTCATAGGTATCCGTTGAATATAGTGGAATTCCAACTCGAGGTATAACGGGTTTTATCAGAACCGAGGCTCTGCCGAGTTTTTTTTTGAGCGCTACTTCTATTGGACCCCTTGTATCATACAATTATATCATGTCGCTACTTCTATTGGACCCCTTGAATCATACTATTATATCATGTCGCTACTTCTATTGGACCCCTTGTATCATACTATTATATCATGTCGCTACTTCTATTGGACCCCTTGAATCATACTATTATATCATGTCGCTACTTCTATTGGACCCCTTGTATCATACTATTATATCATGTCGCTACTTCTATTGGACCCCTTGTATCATACTATTATATCATGTCGCTATTTTTATTGGACCCCTTGTATCATACTATTATATCATGTCGCTACTTCTATTGGACCCCTTGAATCATACTATTATATCATGTCGCTACTTCTATTGGACCCCTTGTATCATACTATTATATCATGTCGCTACTTCTATTGGACCCCTTGTATCATACTATTATATCATGTCGCTACTTCTATTTGACCCCTTGTATCATACTATTATATCATGTCGCTACTTCTATTGGACCGCTTGTATCATACTATTATATCATGTCGCTACTTCTATTGGACCCCTTGTATCATACTATTTTATCATGTCGCTATTTCTATTTGACCCCTTGTATCATACTATTATATCATGTCGCTACTTCTATTGGACCCCTTGTATCATACTATTTTATCATGTCGCTATTTCTATTTGACCCCTTGTATCATACTATTTTATTATGTATCCTCAATGATAATATATATAAAATAGGTTGGCTTGGGAAAGGTGAAACCTGGACAGGAACAGGGATGGAAAGTACAATGACTACACAGAGACTCATGAGTGACTACATAGAGACTCATGAGTGACTACATAGAGACTCATGCGTGACTACATAGAGACTCATTTGTGACTACATAGAGACACATGAGTGACATAGAGTTTAATAACCAGTGTTTTTGAGATACGGGAAATATCTCTCGAGATAGAGAAATGTCCCTGATATAAGAACGAGTGCGGAGCACGTAAATGGCCCCGATATAAGAACGAGTGCGGAGAACGAGTTTTTATATCGGGGCCATTTCCCTACGAGGGAGATATTTTCAGTATCTCAAAAACACTGGTTATTAAACTATATATTACATAATTTAAAATGATATTATATTAATATTTCTAATGATTCACGCCTTTTTACACCAGTTTGCACGAGAACGCCAAGACGACGTTACGTCATACAAACAAAACAAGTGGAACTAGTCTCGGCCAGCTAGACCGTATCATGCATATGTCTTACTTGCAGATATCGGTCTGGGCAGATTAGGCCAATTAAAGCGCCCACTAGCGATTAGCATAATTTATTCGCGCGTTTTTTTCACGCTCATAAAGTCGACGTTTGCGTGACGTCATGTTGTAAAAACAAGTACAACGTCAATTGTTGATGCATCAGTTAACTGTTCAACGTCACTTGCTGCTTCTCATAAGTTAAAAATAAGAAAATATTATTAAATTAACTTAAAAATATGTTTTTTGAAAGTCTCGTTTAATCTCTAAAAGTCTCACCAAAATCGCCCAAAACGAGAGGGCGATTTTAAACGTCCTATTTTCCCTAGTGTCGGCCAGCTAGACCGTAACATGCATATGTCTTACTTGCAGATATCGGTCTGGGCAGATTAGGCCAATTAAAGCGACCACTAGCGATTAGTCCGATTTATTTGCGCGTTTTTTTCACGGGCATAAAGTTGACGTTTGCGTGACGTCATGTTGTAAATGAAGGTACAACGTCAATTGTTGATGCACCTGTTACCATTTTTGACGTCACATGCTGCTTCTCAAAAGTTGAAAGTATATCTCCGGAGTATATCTTTGTCTCACGGAAACCACATTCGCCACATCTCAATCAGGGAGTACGTTATAGGGAGGAGAAACGGGCTCGTTTTGCCGATTATGTTGTCGCGCATGTGTTTCACTACTCCGTGAAAATGACTACTTCCGGTTGTTTCGCGTGTGTGTGAAAAACAGCAAATTCTTATAAATTATTACACTTACAAACTCAATAAAGGTGCTAAATGTAAACATAAGTATTATTTATTCACATTGTGTCCTCTGATACAGAGCGTGTATTTGTTTGCATGTTTAAAAGCACATTTTACCAGACAGTTCCGTGTAACAAAGATGGCGCCACTCTGCGCCAAATAAAAAATGGTGACAGTGTATAGCTATTGTAAACGAGATACGAGACTACGGGTTATTTAGGCATTAATAATAACAAAAAGTGAATAGTAAACATATTTATCTTTGTCAAGAAGGTAATTTCATGGTGGTGGTTATAAGACAAAGCCTAAAAAGAGGTGATGAAAATGTGCCTTTTGAGACATCAGCTAAATTTTTAATTTTATAGAATTAAAAATGGTGTGGAGCTATTGCAAACGAGATACGAAGTATGGGTTATATTAGGCATTAATAATAACAAAAAGTGAATAGTAGACATATTTATCTTTGTCAATAATGTAATTTCGTGATGATGATTATAACAGAAAGCCGTAAAAAGGGGCTGTAAAAACTGCCTAAGTTGAGATGTTGGCTGAAATTTTAACTTTTCAAATGAAACGCGCTTACGATCGATTTACCTGTATCGATAACATAGTAAATGGCGGCGTTCTAGCGCGACAACATAAGACGATAAACTAGAGCGTTTATGAACCCGTTTCTCCTCCCTATAACGTACTCCCTGTCTCAATCAATCAAGTCAGAGTTACGACAATTCGTTGCATTCACAAAGTGAAAGTGAGAGAAAGAAATGACATCCGTGGTAGAATTTGATCCACATGCAGACTATATACGATCAGACATTTAAGAAGTACAGACTGGGCACTTACTCAAATCTTACATAATCTCGTACGACACAATGTAAAACTGCAAAATATCTCTTATTATATTTAAGACAGAAATAATTCAATATCGTGTTAAACACGTAGGTCCACGAATTGCTTTTTGGAAAGAAAGCAACTTGTTTTCTTTAATTTGTTTGAAACCATTTGCGGATTTTGGTTTGAAAAAATGACAATTTCTATACAGTTACAAATGAAAGTGCATACTGAAATTTAGAGTATTTTTCCTCTGAAAAGCATAAGGTTTATTACGTCTCCGGTACGACTGACGGACACCCAAGATAAATTGTAAAACATTTGTAGATTATTAAATTTTTACGATAAGGATGCAAATATTTAATGCAAAACTTTGGTATAAAATCATGTTTAAACATTGTCCACCGTTTTTCTTTTTTATCCGTGTTGTTACGTTATGCTGAATTCCGTCATAGTCGCTACATTTGCCGGTTGAGAGTAAAAGCCGTACTGTACCGTACATTCCGTACTATAACGGAACATATCGGAAATAGCTTGTGCTTTTTGGTACATTAAAACTTTCTGTATAAGAAACTATTTCCCGGCAGTTATCCATAATTAACCGCTGTTAAAGAATTCCTACATTTTCTGTCAATGAAAGTAACACACATTTTCTGTTATTTTTTTGTCGAGCAACCATTTTACGAAAACAAAAATATTTATTCCAAAACAAGATATCTCCTTTTACCATGCAGATATGCACTTTTCTGCCTGATAAAAGGGGGACCTAATATATTTGGAAATATAAACTTGATAGTAAAAGGCACTGACATCGCCTTAGAAATGTATATCTTATGCTTAAAGAGATATAATTGTTAGAAAGATTTCTCTCTACTTTAAAGAGATATCTCCTAAATCAAGATATCTCCTTGAATCAGAGAAATATCTCTGCGAGATAGAGAGATAGCTCTCTAAGCTAGAGATACAACGTATCTGCAGCGTAATCTCCGTCTTTTTGTTTTTGTGTATTAAAGGTATGAGGTACCCAAGGGGAAATTGTTAAATGTTCACGTCGGGAGTCGTAGACGTGGGGTCACGTCTACGGCTCATTGAACAATCAAAATCCGAGAATTTTCTTTGCAGTATGAGACGTCAGATATGTTATGCGACTGTACATACGCGTTCGCAAGACAAATAATGCCGACACCTTAAACCAAACTTAGCGTTCTGTAAATGCATTTTATTCAGAAAAATATTCCTGAATTTATGGCATTATATATGCTTTGCAAACAAATGTGCCTAAATGTTTTACTGTGTACAAACACAGTGATTCGGTCCTCAAGTACAAACACAGTGATTCGGTGCTCATATACAAACACAGTGATTCGGTCCTCAAGTACAAACACAGTGATTCGGTGCTCATATACAAACACAGTGATTCGGTCCTCAAGTACAAACACAGTGATTCGGTGCTCATATACAAACACAGTGATTCGGTCCTCATTGTACAAACACAGTGATTCGGTCCTCATTCGCAAATCTACATGATCGTTGAAAAGGCATGGACATCTTGCTTATTTACTGCTAACATGCTACATGGCCGTTTAGCTCAGGTAGATAAACTGAGGCCCGAGTGAAGTTTTCTCTTTGAAAAGCTCTGGTATATTGAACAGTATCTAGGGTATAGCAGTATATAATACTTCAAGCTTTGCTTTTATGAAGAAAAAAGAAACAATTAACAAGTTAGATGTACTAAATACAAAACTTTGCTGATAAGTCATTGATTTTAGAAGAAAACACACCAAAACACTAGTCATGAAAAACATTTATGTTCAATATGTTTGTTTCATACAAAAGCTGTATTGTGAGGGCCTCATCAACAGAACCAAAATAGGCAAATATCTGGACTAAAGCTCAATGACGTCACATACAGTGTAAACCTCTCAATGGGACATAATAAACCTATACTTTTGTATATATAAACCGTGTAAGTAATGAACTGTTTGTCCGAAATCATCGACCGTTTCAGTTCATTTTTGAACATACTATATATAAGATGGAGCCCGTCTTATACAACTGATTCACAGTTACCTTACACCCCCACCCCACGACCTCCACCCGTCTTCCCCTAAATACACTGCACTGGAAATAGGTCCTTAATGCACTAGTGTATTATGATATTTAAGTAATGCCTTTTATTACACTGCCAGAAGCCGTGTGATATGGCTTTATTACACTGCCAGAAGCCCTGTGATATGGCTTTATTACACTGCCAGAAGCCCTGTGATATAGCCTTATTACACTGCTAGAAGCCGTGTGATATGGCTTTATTACACTGCCAGAAGACGATATGGTCTTATGATATGGTCTGTGATATGGTTTTATTACAATGCCAGAAGACGTGTGATATGGCTTTATTACACTGCCAGAAGCCCAGTGATATAGCCTTATTACACTGCTAGAAGCCGTGTGATATGGCTTTATTACACTGCCAGAAGCCCTGTGATATGGTTTTATTACACTGCCAGAAGACGTGTGATATGGCTTTATTACACTGCCAGAAGCCCTGTAATATGGCTTTATTACACTGCCAGAAGCCGTGTGATATGGCTTTATTACACTGCCAGAAGCTCTGTGATATGGCTTTATTACACTGCCAGAAGACGTGTGATGTGATAAATGCATTTAGTAGCAAATCAGAGCCAATCTATATATGTATCATGGCGTGTGTAAGGTGGCTGCTGCCATTTTAATGGTCACATGTCGAACACTCAGGTCGCCAATGTAAGTCCGTCAATATTGCTGTCTGTAATAAGAACTTAAAGACCGTGTTTATTTTGCTTCTGCAAGCTCTCTATCAACAAGTGCTAAATCATAATTAAACTTGTATTTAATCGCAACACGGCAACAATTGTATCTCTCTTCCATACGGTATGGAAACAATTACACTAAGTACTCTGTACTCTTCCAAACGGTATGGAAACAATTACACTAAGTACTCTGTACTCTTCCATACGGTATGGCAACAATTACACTAAGTACTCTGTACTCTTCCATACGGTATGGAAACAATAACACTAAGTACTCTGTACTCTTCCATACGGTATGGAAACAATTACACTAAGTACTCTGTACTCTTCCATACGGTATGGAAACAAATACACTAAGTATACTCTGTACTCTTCCATACGGTATGGAAACAAATACACTAAGTATACTCTGTACTCTTCCATACGGTATGGAAACAATTACACTAAGTATACTCTGTACTCTTCCATACGGTATGGAAACAAATACACTAAGTATACTCTGTACTCGGCTTTGTACTACTACGTAAAGAAAACATTAATCTGTTGTACAGACCTGTGGCATCAGGTATAGTAGTATATCCAACATGATTTTACTACAAGGATATCGGGTTTAGGATTTCCCCTATGCTGTGCTTATTGGTTTCCGTTTTACTAGGACACTGATGTAATGCTATTGCACATTCTGCCGTCTAATGATAATTAACCTCTTCTCAAACGAGAAATCACGTATAAAAAGCGTGTAGACTAAATATTTGGTCTTGTATTAAGAGGTATTATACAACTGTATATCTACTGCCGATAAAACAATAAAAGAACTCAGACGCAATTGTTTACGGTGTAGTTTATAGTAAACTTCAGACTGTTCTAATTAAACTGTTTAAGTTCTGGTGGCCAAGATCTATCGCGTTCTCGCGAGATCGATAAATATTGCTTTTACAGTAAGTGTATTACGACCCATTTACATATTAGTGTGTAGAACAACGTTTCTATTGATACCAGTAGTATGATACCAGTAGTAGGAATTTATGAAACCATTTACCACTAATGTGCACATATAAACAAGCCATAAATAGTATGAAAGTGGTTTGATATGACTTTATAATGTTACTGCTTAGTATTTTGTAACCTCAAATTCAAAAATAATTAGTAACAGATTGTGCGTCACGATCTTATGAAAAGAAAAAAACAGTATAACAATGTAAAAGGTCATACACAAACAAAAAAATGTTTAACAATAATATTAACTACTATGCTTATGGTCATCCATTGGTAAATTAACAAAAGGCTGTAACAATGCTTACGGTCATGCAATGGTAAAATGACAAGAGGCTGCAACAACGCTTACGGTCATGCAATAGTAAAATGACAAAAGGCTGTAACAATGCTTACGGTCATGCAATGGTAAAATAACAAGAGGCTGCAACAACGCTTACGGTCATGCAATGGTAAAATGACAAAAGGCTGTAACACTGCTTACGGTCATGCAATGGTAAAATGACAAGAGGCTGCAACAAGCTTACAGTCATGCAATAGTAAAATAACAAAAGGCTGTAAAAATGCTTACGGTCATGCTATGGTAAAATGACAAGAGGTTGCAACAACGCTTACGGTCATGCAATAGTAAAATGACAAGAGGCTGCAACAATGCTTATGGTCATGCAATGGTCAAATGACAAGAGGCTGCAACAATGCCTACGATCTTGCATAGTAAAATGACAAAAGGCTGTAACAATGCTGACGGTCATACATGGTAAAACGACAAAAAAAGGCTGTAACAATGCTTATGGTCATGCAATGGTAAAATGACAAAAGGCTGCAACAACGCTTACGGTCACGCAATGGTAAAATGACAAAAGGCTGCAACAATGCTAATGGTCATACATGATAAAATGACAAGAGGCTGAAACAATGCTGAGGTCACGCAATGATAAAATGACAAGAGTCTGCAACAATGCTTACAGTCATGCAATGGTAAAATGACAAGAAGCTGCAACAATGCTTACAGTCATGCAATGGTAAAATGACAAGAAGCTGCAACCATACTTACGGTCCTGCAATGGTAAAATGACAAGAGTGTGCAACACTGCTTACGATCATGCAATGGTAAAATGACAAGAAGTTTCAACAATGCTGACGGCCATGCATGGTATAATTACAAGTGTCTGCAACAATGCTCACGGTCATGCAATGGTAAAATGACAAGAGTCTGCAACAATATTTACAGTCATGCAATGGTAACCTGACAAAAAGCTGCAACAATGCTTACGGTCATGCAATGGTAAAATGACAAGAGTCTGCAACAATGCTAACGGTCATGCAATGGTAAAATGACAGAGTCTGTAACAATTCTTAAGGTCATGCAATAGTAAAATGACAAGAAAATTCAACAATGCTGACGGTCACAAAATGGTAAAATGAAAAGAGTCTGCAACAATGCTTACGGTTATGCAATGGTAAAATGACAAGAGTCTGCAACAATTCTTAAGGTCATGCAATGATAAAATGACAAGAAGCTTCAACAATGTTTACCGTCATGCAATGGTAACATGACAAGAAGCTGCAACAATGCTGATGATCATCAAATGGTAAAATGACAAGAGTCTGCAACAATGCTTACAGTCATGCAATGGTAAAATGACAAAGTCTGCAACAATGCTAACGGTCATGCAATGGTAAAATGACAACATGCTGCACCACTGCTCACGGTCATGCAATGGTAAAATGACAAGAGTCTGCCACAATGCTTATAGTCATGCAATGGTAAAATGACAAGAAGCTTCAACAATGCTGACGGTCATGCAATGGTAAAATGACAAAAGGCTGCAACAATGCTTACGGTCATGCTATGGTAAAATGACAACATGCTGCACCAATGCTTACAGACATGCAATTGTAAAATGACAAGCGGCTGCATCAATGCTAATGGTCATGCAATGGTAAAATGACAAGAAGCTGCTAAAATGCTTACGGTCATGTAATGGTAAAATGACAAGAAACTTCAGCAATGTTGACGGTCATGCAATGGTAAAATGATAAGAATCTGCAACAATGATAATGGTCATGCAATAGTCAAATGACAAGCATCTTCAACAACGTTCATGCAATGATGAAATGACATGAAGCTGCAACAATGAGTATGGTCATGCAATGGTAAAATGACAAGAGGCTGCAAAAATGTTTATGGTCATGCAACTGTAAAATAGCAAGAAGCTGCAGGAATGCTTGCGGTCAAATAATGGTAAAATGACAAAAAGTTGGAACAATGGTTTAGGTCATGCAATGGTTCAATTACAAAAATGCAGCAGTGCTTAAGGGTGTTGGCTGGGCAAGTTTTGACATCTTCAAGTCTAAACATTTTATAGTTTTATTTGACAACAGAATTGTTTCATTTTTTCCATTCTAGTAGATATGGATATAATGTAGGATTTAAGATGGTAACATACCAAATTTTAAGCAATTTTTTTTTCTTCATATTTTTTCCGTCATTTGTGATCATTTTGTGTTGTCAACAATATCCTTTTGCTATAGAATAAATCAGATTTTTGTTTTTCAGTAGTGGAATACATATATAAAAGTAGATACTGAGCTAATTTTATTTTCGATCTCCATGTCAATATTGTGTGTACAGTATTTTACATTGAAAATGTCAAAATAACTCCAAAATGGGTGTAATTTAAAGAATTTTTAATAAAAAATCATTAGAAGCCTGGTGACCTATATATTTTTTTACTTGTTTTGAAAGAAATGTCATAGGACCTTGACATATAGAAGTTTTAAAAAAAGTTAATCATTAGAACATAATTTTTTATCTTGAATTAATTTTTCAGTAAAAACAAAAGTGGGTGGGGTACAGTCCATATATGTTTGCTTTTTAAAGTAAAAAGACGAATGAGGATTACAACTGTTTTTGTATGATTTGAAAGATATGTATATATGAAAATTAATTGTTGTTTTTCAATAAACGTAATGTTATGAAAACAATTGTGAAAAAAAACACTATATTTTTCCTCTTTTTAGTGAAATTTTGCCTTCTTCAATGACGTCGAGTGGGAAAAAAAGTGTGGTGACTAGCCTTTTTTTGATAATTTTGAATCTAAATTATACCAAAGAAGCTTTAAATATGAATTTAAAAAAAAATCTCATCACTACGTCCTTTCCCAGCCAACCTCCTTAAGGTCATGCAATGGTAAACTGACAAGAGTGCAAGAATGCCTACGATCTTGCACAGTAAAATGACAAGACTGCAACAATGCTTACGGTCATGCAATGATAAAATGACAAGAGCTGCACCAATGCTTATGGTCATGCAATGGTAAAATGGCAAAAAGCTGCAACAGTGACACAGTAAAATGACAGTATGTCACATCAATGTATACGGTATTGCAAGGTAAATTGTCAATAGGCCTCAACTATGCTTACACTCTTGCACAGTAAAATGGCATTATGTCGCAACAATGATTACGATCTTGCACGATACAAAGTCATAAGGCCATAACAATGCTTTGGTTTTGCATATTAAAATGACAATATGCTACAACAATGCTTATGATCTCTAGCACGGTAACATGGCAGTAGGCCATTACAATGCTGACAATACTGTACGGTAACATGGCAGTAGGCCATTACAATGCTGACAATACTGTACGGTAAAATAGCAGTAGGCCATTACAATGCTGACAATACTGTACGGTAACATAGCAGTAGGCTACAACAATTCTTATTAAAAACTAGTCAAAGTAATGAATTTCGAAAACATTGGTTGGAATGAAGGGGTTTACTATGGGAAGCCATAACCGTCAAAATGTGGATATTTACAAACCATTCAATGACAGGCCATTTAATTCAACAAGAAGTCATTTGATGACGTACATATTGATTCGATGCGACGTGTAAACTCGGTTCATTCGTTACAAAGTGAATTGATACGGTTCAAAGTGAAATGATACGATGTAAAATTTCAAACCATACGACGCAAAGTCATTTGATGACGTACATATTGATTCGATGCGACGTGTAAACTCGGTTCATTCGTTACAAAGTGAATTGATACGGTTCGAAGTGAAATGATACGATGTAAAATTTCAAACCATACGACGCAAAGTCATTTGATGACGTACATATTGATTCGATGCGACGTGTAAACTCTGTTCATTCGTTACAAAGTGAACTGATACGGTTCGAAGTGAAATGATCGGGCGAAAACACAGTCGGTGTGATGCAAACGCAATCCGTTCGACAGAAACTGATTTCATTACGTGCAAAGTGAAACGGTGCGACATCTGGCGGCGATATTTGCCACATCACTTGCGGGGTTATTTCCCCTACATAATATATGATAAATCAAAGTACTAAAAGTACTGAGAATGCAAGGTTTGATAGGAAAGACTGTATGGATATTTGCACGATCAAATTTCCATACATTTTACATAGTTTTAGCCAACTTGGCGATCTTTGGCGACCTACCAAAATCTTAGAGGGTCAATCCATTCCAAATATATTGTGACAAGGATTTGGCAATTCACAGCATTTAAAATTCTGATGGAAATTGTTGCAAATTATTGGGAAAGCATCATAGATTTTAAAAAAACAACAATCTAAGCAATTTATTGCAAAATGGTATCTGATTACATTACAAGGGCCCAAACATGGCCCATTTTAAATCCATTAACATCCGAAATTTGTTCAGGAATTCTAAAAATACCATCTATGAAAGGCCAATCATAGGTACAGGTATTCAAAATTATATCATTGCAGTATCTTGATTGGTCAGTGAGTTTTTTCCTTATATAAGTTGTACCGAAAAATGGTAACACTCCCAATTTGGCAAAAAGTAAGTTTTTTCCGCAATTTTTTTGAATATTTTTGAGTGAAACTTTTAACCAAAAAAAGAGGAAAACTATATGCTTTTACGGGAGGGTAATTAAATACTACAAGAGAATGTATAAATGGTAATGTGTTTGCAAAGTATTTAAGCATACAATATTTCATGCTTGTGTTTGTAAAGTATTTAAGCATACACTATTTCTTGCTGTTGGTTAATTAAACAATTAAACCTTGTCACTGTTCTTCGAGCTAGCATTTATTGAAATTCTACAACAAATTTATATAAAAGCAAGCTTTATAATAAACTTTATTCATTTCTAAGTGGAATTAAGTCAATTAATTACTTGTATAAAGCGAGTAAGTCACGAAAAATAAAGTATTATCGGCATTCACAAATGTCTGTCTTTCGTCCCCGATGTTTTTATCGGCGATTTTCTCCAGTCTAACATCGATTTTCTGCATATAAAATGCAAGAAAAAAAGCTTATTGTATTGTTTCCTTGTATTGTAATTTGTACGCACCCCCCTTTCGGAAACCTTAAAAGAAGTAAAAAAACTGCGTACTATACAAGGTAAAATACGGTAGCTAGGTAGCTAGATTTGTATTATTTTTTTTTTAGTTAATACTACAGTAAAGTTTCTTTTCAATGTGTGGGACAGACATAGAGAAGTTGAATCAATGGGTAGTGCCTCTTGTTAAGTTATTTGTCCCTGCAGCAGAAGACGTTTTCTAGGTTACGCCACTGAACAAGTTCAAAACCAGTTGCATCAGACTAGACACATCAGAGTTATAGCCTTTGATTTTTTAAACAAGAAATCCGTGGATTCACATGTCTCGCCTAACGGGGGCTGGACTTAAAAACAAACGGTCAATGATGCTTAAATGAGGTTGTAAACATTTTAGTAACTAAAAACAATGGAGTTTGCCGTTTGCTGAGATGACATTTAAGTGCATTTGTTTAAAAGTAAAATGCCATTCTATTAAAAACAAGAGGCCCAAGAGGGCCTGTGGATGCTCTACTGGCTAAAACGGCTCTTACATCAAGGGTTGTCGACATAAAATTCCCATCAGTATTTTTTTTCAAACATTGCAAAAACAACAGGGATAGGATGGCCTTAGATCGCTCACTTGGTAATCATGGGAAATAAGTCTGCTGTGTCTAGTCTGGCATGGGTATTTTTTAATTTGTCCCACTTCTATGAATGAAATTTTATAAAAATGGGGCGGTGTGGTGGGGGTCGGGGTTATATTAACATTCTAAACAAATATGGTAAAGATCAGATAAAAAATGAAGTAACTACAGATTTAACAAAGGAAATACAATATAGCATTTTTCAGCAAATCAAGGGCCATAACCTGTCGTTACTCACAAGATCTAGCTGGTTTTCGAACTTGTCCGAGATTTCATTGATATACCGCGATTTGCACAACTAGACATCATACTGAGGCTTCCTGCCAAATTTTGTAGAAAGTTTGGGAGGAGTAGCGCCGACAAGAAATTTAAATGTGAAAGTGCCATAACTCCGTCATAAATCAGCGAACTGGGAAAAAGCGCGATATGCACAACTAGACATCTTACCGATGCTTCCTGCCAAGTTTCGTCGAAATCCAACAAGGCTTTAGGAGGAGTAGAGCCGACAAGAAATTTAAAAGTAAAAATGTCAAGGGGCCATAACTCCATCAAAAACCAACGAACCGGAAAAAAACAACAACAAAAAAACAAAACAAAAAACATTTAAAACAATAAAGTTGAACCTAAAAATTATTAAGTTATCTGCCCTTTGCTTGGAGGGTCAAGGTCACTTCCACATTTGCTTTATCACGTTGCGATGTACCACCCAAGATACAACTATAAGCAACGTTTGAAAGGTCTTGTGCATACAGTTTGTGAAAAAGTGACCTAAACGCAAAAGTTGAACCTAAAAATTATTAAGTTATCTGCCCTTTGCTTGGAGGGTCAAGGTCACTTCCACATTTGCTTTGTCACGTTGCAATGTACCACCCAAGATACAACTACAAGCAAAGTTTGAAAGGTCTAGTGCATACAGTTTGTGAGAAAATGACTTAGACGCAAAACTTGAATGGCCGCCGGAGAAGCAACACCTATGTCTGTTTTTTTCTTCGAATAGGCGAGACAAAAACTGTTTTCCGGCCTTAGACTATTCAAGCCAGTAGAGTGATACAGGCCCTCTTGTGCATCTTGTTCCCGGAAGACTACTTAATACACGCCACTCTGTAAATGGCATAATTTTAGACATGGAAGTCATCTTGAGTGACAGTTTGGCCATGAACACAAATCACAAATCTGTCTATCCATCAGCAATTTCATAAAATAATATTCTAGTCTAGATTTGAAACAGTTTAATGACAATTGATCACAATATATTTGGAATGGATTGACCCTCTAAGATTTTGGTAGGTCGCCAAAGATCGCCAAGTTGGCTAAAACTATGTAAAATGTATGGAAATTTGATCGTGCAAATATCCATACAGTCTTTCCTATCAAACCTTGCATTCTCAGTACTTTTAGTACTTTGATTTATCATATATTATGTAGGGGAAATAACCCTGCGAGGGATGTGGCAAATATCGCCGCCAGATGTCGCACCGTTTCACTTTGCACGTAATGAAATCAGTTTCTGTCGAACGGATTGCGTTTGCATCACACCGACTGTGTTTTCGCCCGATCATTTCACTTCGAACCGTATCAGTTTACTTTGTAACGAATGAACAGAGTTTACACGTCGCATCGAATCAATATGTACGTCATCAAATGACTTTGCGTCGTATGGTTTGAAATTTTACATCGTATCATTTCACTTCGAACCGTATCAATTCACTTTGTAACGAATGAACCGAGTTTACACGTCGCATCGAATCAATATGTACGTCATCAAATGACTTTGCGTCGTATGGTTTGACATTTTACATCGTATCATTTCACTTCGAACCGTATCAATTCACTTTGTAACGAATGAACCGAGTTTATACCGTATCATTTCACTTCGAACCGTATCAATTCACTTTGTAAAGAATGAACAGAGTTTACACGTCGCATCGAATCAATATGTACGTCATCAAATGACTTTGCGTCGTATGGTTTGAAATTTTACATCGTATCAATTCACTTTGTAACGAATGAACTGAGTTTACACGTCGCATCGAATCAATATGTACGTCATCAAATGACTTTGCGTCGTATGGTTTGAAATTTTACATCGTATCATTTCACTTTGAACCGTATCAATTCACTTTGTAACGAATGAACCGAGTTTACACGTCGCATCGAATCAATATGTACGTCATCAAATGACTTCATGTTGAATTAAATGGCCTGTCATTGAATGGTTTGTAAATATCCACATTTTGACGGGTATGGCTTCCCATAGTATGCATGTTTCGCGGAAGATGTGTGTGGAAATGCAGTAGGAGTGAATATATTTATTTGAAGGTAGATAGACTGCGTTGAAATGTAGAACTGAAACCATTAGGAGTAGAAATGCCCATCGATGGGCGGACAGGAAATAGAGAAAGAGTAGTCAAAATGCTGAAATGGCAATATGCTGCAACGATGTTTACGGTCCAGCACGTGAAATAACAAAATGCTGCAAGATGTTTACGGTCCTGCAAGGGAAATTGCAAGATGCTGCAACGATGTTTACGGTCCTGCACGGGAAATTACAAGATGCTGTAACGATGTTTACCGTGCCGTACGGGAAATAGCAAAATTGCTGCAACGATGTTTACCGTGCTGCACGGGAAATGGCAAAATGTTGCAACGATGTTTACGGTCCTGCACGGGAAATGACAAGATGATGCAACGATGTTTACGGTCCTGCACGGGAAATGACAATACGCTGTAACGATGTTTACGGTCTTTTACCGTCCTGCACGGGAAATGACATGATGCTGCAACGATGTTTACGGTCCTTTACGGTCCTGCACGGGAAATGACAAGATGATGCAACGATGCTTGCGGTCCTGCACGGGAAGTGGCAAAATGCTGCAACGATGTTAACGGTCCTGCAGAGAAATGACAAGATGCTGTAACGATGTTTACAGTCCTGCACGGGAAAAGAAAAGATGCTGCAACTATGCTTACGGTTCAGCACGGGAAATGGCAATATGGAAATGACAAGATGCTGCAACGATGTTTACGGTCCTGCACGGGGAATGAAAAGATGCTGCAACTATGCTTACGTTTCTGCACGGGAAATGGCAATATGCTGCCATGATGTTTAAGGTCCTGCACGGAAAATAGCAAGATTCTGCAACGATGCTTACATTCTTGCATCGTAAATAGCCAGATGCTGCAACGGGTTATTGCACAGCTTAAACGTTTAGATATTTTGAAATAATTTCTTTAAACAGCGAGAAAACATAACACAAACTATTTCGTTGAAAGAAAGTCTATCGTTTTCTAACATAAATAGCACGATGTTTTGCAGATGCTTAGTAACAATCTTACAGCTGTAAACTTCTATGTGATTTTGCGTAAACAAATACACTATCACCTTTCAGTTCTTTTTGCTAATCATCTAAACCCATGGAAAGTAAATTGTTTTTGCTAAACAGATAAAAATGTCTTACGAAAAGCTAGTTCAAGGGTTCGGCTCAAATCATTTTAATTTCCGCTATAATAACCTCAACGTTTTACAGTGTGAATTTATTTATTTATTTATTTATTTATTTATTCTATACATATTCACGCAAAGCATTTGTCTGTTTCACTAACTCACCTGTGGTTGACCCAATATGTCTTTCTCATCTTAAGTTTTAGTGTCACAAATATCATGAGTTCCTCATTACTTTAATTCGGTGTCTGTGTGTATATAACAGGTTACGCGCTTGTCTAATTTATCCTATGAACAACTATTGTTCGAATGGGGTCTTGTTGTAAAGCAAACATAGCATCTTAATGAAAATAGATCCGCTGCTTGGCAACACGACCTGTAAGTGAAATCTTATGTTATTATATATTTATTTGTCTTTTGTATTAAAATGACGGAAAGAATGTTGAAGATGTTGTCAGAGAATTCTGGGCCTAAAATCTTAACATACCGTGAATTTACGATTTTTCCTGAATGTTAGATTAGTACATAATAAAGCCAAAAAACTGTAACCAGAGTTGTCTTTCCTTGCATCCACAAACTTCCCATCAAATAAAAAGAATCTTGTAAAACGATGAACATGAAAAAAGCTGGGTGCCACTCATTTGTTTTTGTCTCAAATTTGTATGAAAGGTTTAACTTACAATAAAATATCTGCATTGATTTAGTGAAGAAATAAATTTTATTATTGCTCAAAAATATTGCGGTAGAATAAAGTTTATACTTCGGCATATCACTCCGCCTCAAAACGTTAAAAATGGACACCACCATTAATCTTATAGGGTTACTTACAGTATAGCGTTTGGCTTACTACCACTTTTCAAAATCACATAGCTCTAAATAGCCTAACTACAAATAAAATACTAACCTAAATACATAAAAGATGTCCAAGGTTAGCGGTGTTTACTTAGACTGTTTACCACTCAACCACCAGCCTCACCCTCCGTACCCCCTCGCCCCCATCCATCCGTTCTACCGATATTCTTGTTTATATATGACGGCATTTAGAGTGTGGCACTGTGAGAACATATGTACGTTCGTCCGTACATATGTATATATGTTTGTACCGTATGTACATAGGTAGACGTTTTAGATGTGTATGTTTACTCGTAGGTTTGTTTTTATGCTTCCCGAAAAGGAGGCAAAGTCGGAAATACCTATCCCACACACTCAAAGTAGGATTTTAGTCTTTCATATACTGTATATATGATGAATTTGCTGGGCCACCATACCTTCAATCGGGATAGGATCGCACCAATTTCAACGGATTGCGCTATGTATTGATATTCTGTATGTCAATAGTATAGTGTATACCCCGCAGGTTTGTTGGAAATACCTATCCTACACACCACAAGAAGGCTGTTTAGCCTCTTATATACGATATTAAATGATGATTTTGCTGGGCCACCATACTTTCAATCGGTATATCATTCGATCGATTTCATCGGATTTCGTTAGGTATTAGTATTATGTATGTCGTTAGTATAGTGTGTATCCAGCAGGTTTGTTGAAAATATCTATCACGCACACCCAAGTACGCTTTTCAGCCATTTATATTCTATAGTATATGATGAATTTGCTGGGTCATCATACTTTCAATATGGGATATGATCGGACCGATTTCAACGGATGTCGCTAGTTATTGGAATTTTGTATGACGCCAGAATAGTGTGCATCCCGCAGGTTCGTTGAAAATATCTATCACACACACCCCAAATAGGCTTTTCGGCCTCTGATATACAGTTTTATAGGATGCATTTGCTGGGCCAGCATACTTTCAATCGGGATACGATCGGACCGATTTCAACCGGATTTCTTTAAGTATTAATATTCTGTATGTCGCTAGTGTAGTGTGTACCCCACAGGTTTTTACGGAAATACACATCCCACATACCTCAAGTAGGCTTGTCAGCCAGATACATATTGCATTATATGATGATTTTGCTGGGCCACCATAATTTCAATCGGGATATGATCGGATCGATTTCAACGGATCTCGCTAGGTATTGATATTCTATATGACACTAGTATAGTGTATATCCCGCAGGTTTTTTGGAAATAACCATCCCACATACCCGAAGTAGGCTTGTCAGCCAGATATATTATCATTATAATTATGATGACTTTGCTCGGCCACCATAATTTCAATCGGATCTATGATCGGACCGATTTCAACGGATGTTTTTAACTATTAGTATTTTGTATGTCGCTAGTATAGTGTGTACCCCGCAGGTTTGTTGGAAATACCCATCCCATATACCCCCAAGTAGGCTTGTCAGCCAGTTATACATAGCATTATAATTATGATGAATTTGTTGGGCCACCATAATTTTAATGGTGATATGATCGGACCAATTACAACGGATTCCTTTAAGTATTAACATCCTGCATGTCGCTGGTATGGTGTGTTCCCCTGGTATGGTGTGTTCCCCGTAGGTTTGTTGAAAATACCCCACATACCCATCATAGATTTTTTTCTTGCATATCAGAGACATGTTGTGCGTTGACGCCGCCAGCTACTAACGTTTTACATGTTTTCCTGCATACCGGATGTTGGCGCGCGTGAATTTTATCTCGACCCTAGGGTGAGATGGAAATATCTAGCCCAGGTAAAATGACGGATATCCTTGCCCGGTATGCAAGAAATACTCATCCCACATACCCCATATAGGCTTTTTAGCCAGTTCTATAATGTATTATATGATAACTTTGCTGGGCCACCATACTTTCAATCGGAATATGATCGGACCGATTTTAACGGGTTTCTTTAAGTATTAATATTCTGTATGTCACTAGTGTTGTGTGTACCCCGCAGATTTGTTGGAAATGCCCATCTCACATACCTCAAGTAGGCTTGTCAGCAAGATAGAGATGACTTTGCTTGGCCACCATAATTTCAATCGGAATATGATCGGGCTTATTTCAACGGATCTTGCTAGGTATTGATATTCTATATGACGTTAGTATAGTGTGTACACCGCAGGTTTATTGGAAATACCCAACACATACCCGAAGTAGGCTTGTCAGCCAGATATATTATCATTATAATTATGATGACTTTGCTGGGCCACCATAATTTAAATCGGGATATGATCGGACCGATTTCAACACATTTCATTAACTATGAGTATTCTGTATGTCGCTAGTATAGTGTGTACCCCGCAGGTTTGTTGGAAATACCCATCCCACATACCTCAAGTAGGCTTGACAGTCAGATACATATGCATTATATGATGAATTTGCTGGGCCACCATAATTTCAATCGGTATATGATCGGACCGATGTCAACGGATCTCGCTAGGTATTGGTATTCTATATGACACTAGTATAGTCTGTACCCCGAAGGTTTGTTGGAAATACCCATCCCATATACCTCAATTAGACTTGCCAGCCATATATATATATTGCATTATATGATGATTTTGCTGCGCCATCATAATTTAAATCGGGATATAATGGGACCGATTGCAACGGATTTCGTTAGGTATTAGTATTCTGTATGACGCTAGTATAGTGTGTACCCAGCACGTTTGTTGGAAATACCCATCCCACATACAACAAACAGGCTTATCAGCCAGTTATATATAGCATTATATGACTTTGCTGGGCCACCATTATTTCAATCGGGATATGATAAGAACCGATTTTAACGGATTAGTATAGTGACTACCCCGCAGATTTGTTGGAAATACCCATCCCACATAGCCCAAACAGGATTATCAGCCAGTTGTACATATGATGAGTTTGCTGGGCCACCATGCTTTCAGTCGGGATATGATCGGACCGATTTTAACCGATTTCGTTAGGTATTAGTATTCTGTATGACGCTATTATAGTGTGTACCCCGTAGGTTTGTAGGAAATATCTATCATAAACCCCTCAATAGGCATTTCAGTCGGCTTTATACTGTATCATATGATGATTTAGCTGGGCGACCATACTTTCGATCGGGATTCGATCGAACCGATATCAACGGATTTCGTTAGGTATTGGTATTCTGCATGTCGCTAGTATATTGTGTACCCCGAAGGTTTGTGTGAAATATTCATCCCGCATACCCCAATTAGGCTTAATAGCCAGTTACACATATCATTATATGATGACTTTGCTGGGTCACCATACTTTCAATTGGGATATGATCGGACCGATTTCAACGGATTTCGTTAGGTATTAGTATTCTGTATGACGTTAGTATAGTGTATACCCCACAGGTTTGTTGAAAATGTTCATCCCACATACCTCAAATAGGCTTAATAGCCAGTTATACATAGGAGTATACGATGAATTTGCTGGGTCACCATACTTTCAATCGGGATATGATCGGACCGATTTCAACGGATTTCGTTAGGTATTATTATTCTGTATGTTGCTAGTATTGTTTGTACCCCGCAGGTTTGTTGGAAATGTTCAGCATACACACCACATGTATTGTTTCAACCAACTCTATACTGTATTATATGATGAATTTGCTGAGCCACCATTCTTAAACACATCCTCTCATCCTCAACAAGCTTTCCATAAAGTTTCAACCTCTCACCACAGACATCAATACCATGGCTATGGATGTCTATGTTCCACCTAGAACGGTCTGGAAGGAGTTCCGTCCACACTGCATTTTTAGGCAAACAAGATGTCAATGACCTTGAAGCTCTACTGATAGGTTTTGATAGCTAGATAGCTTTCCTGTGAAGTTTCATGAAAATCGGTCTAGTAGTTTCAGAGGAGAAGTCGCTAAAAGTTTTTACTATAAAAATCTTTGTAAGATGTAATTCTACAAAGATGGCCACTGGCAGCCATGTTTAATGTCGAAGCAAAATAATTTTCAACAAGGACCAACATCATGTCATGCTGATCATTTTAGAAAAAGTCCCATATCAATATCACTTATAGTTTTCAAGAAGTAGTCGCTACAAATTTGTTTGTTAAAGATCTATTTTTAGCCGTTGCGGCCATCTTAAATTTCTTGCCGGCCTGAAATTGCTACGATCAACTAGCCATCAAGAGCAACATTCCTGTGAAATTTCATGAACATCCGTCATGTAGTTTCAGAGGAGTAGTCGCTAGAAGTTTTTATTATATAACTCTATGTAAACAAAGATGGCCGCTGGACAGGCCATGTTTAAAGTCGAATCAAAATATTTTTTGGCAAGGATCAACATCATGTCATGTTGATAATTTTAGAAAAAGTCCCATATCAATTTCACATAGTTTTCAAGAAGTAGTCGCTACAAACTTGTTTTTTTTTTTAATCTATTTTTAGCGTTGGAGGCCATCTTGGATTTCACATCAACGTAAACTTTTGTAGGAGCAACTAGACTTCATGGGCAACATTCCTGTAAAGTTTCATGAAAATCCATCCAGTAGTTTCAGAGGAGTAGTCACTACAAGAAAACAGTTTACGTGTGGAAGGACACCGCACCACGGCATAAGCTCTGCTGATCTTTGATCTGTAGAGCTAACAAGAGGCCCAAGAGGGCCTGTGGACGCTCTACTGGCTCAAGATAAAGTTTATGTATCAGGGGCCATAAGTCTTTCAAAAATAATTCAACCAGAACATGGCAATGACAGGTGCAACTAGGCTTAGTACTGATCATTCTCGCCAAGATTCGCTGAAATCTGGCAAAGAGTTCAGAAGAGACTAATCTGGACAAAGTTTGTGTATTAAAACATTTAAAGGGTCACAACTCTGCCAAAAATCATTCAACCGAAATATGGCGATGATATGCACAACTAGGCTTGATACTAATCATCCTTGTCAAGTTTCGTCTATATCCAGCCAGGAGTTCAGGAGAACTAGCCCGGGAAAAAATTGTGGTATCAAAATCCTTTAAAGGGCCATAATTCTGCCAAATATCTGTAAACCGGAACGTGACAATGACATGCACAACTAGGCTTGGTGCTGATCATCCCTGCAAAGTTTCATTGAAATCTGGCGAGGGGTTCAGGAGAGGTAGATCAGACAAAGTTTGTGTATTAAAACCTTTAAAGGGCCATAATTCTGCCAAAAAAATAAATCATTTAACCGGAATACGCCAATGATTTGCAAAACTAGATAAAGAATCGATCATCCCTAAAAAGTTTCGTTTAATCCGGCCAGGGGTTCAGAAGAACTAGTCAGAACAAAGTTTGTGTATTAAAACCTTTAAAGGGCTATAACTCTGCCAAAATCATTCAACTGGAACACGCTGACTATGTACAACAAGGCTTGGTACTGATCATCCCTGCAAAGTTTCAATGAAATCCGGCCAAATGAAGGCCCTTTCGTCTTAATGAGGCCACGATATAGCATATTTCAGAAAATCAAGGGCCATTACTTCGATGTAAATGGTCCAATCTGGATGGTTTTCGAACTCGTCCAAGCTTTCATCGATATTAACAATCTGGTAAAGTTTCTTAAAGATCGGATGAAAAGTGAAGGCCCTATCGTCTTAACGAGGCAAAATATAGGATTTTTAACTAAATCAAGAGCCATAACTCCACTATTACTGGTCCGATCTGGCTGGTTTTCGAACTTGACCGAGCTTTAATTGATATGAACAATCTCGTAAAGTTTCATAAAGATCGCATGAAAAATAAAGGCCCTATAATCTTAACGAGGCAAAATATAGCATTTTTAAATAAATCAAGGGCCATAACTCATCTGTTACTGGTCCAATCTGGCTGGTTTTCGAAATTGTCTGAGCTGTCATTGATATAAACAATCAGGTAAAGTTTTGTAAAGATCAGGTGAAAGATGAAGGCCCTATCGAATTAACGAGGCAAAATATAGCATTTATAACTAAATCAAGGGTTATAACTCTGCTGTTACTGGTCCGATCTCGCTGGTCTTCGAAATTGTTCGAGCTTTCATTTATATAAACAATCTGGTAACGTTTGACAAAGATTGGATGAAAGATGAAGGCCCTATTGTCTTAATGAGGCAAAATATAGCATTTTTAACTAAATCAAGGGCAATAACTCCGCTGTTAATGGTCCGATCTAGCTGGTTTTCGAACTTGTCCGAGCTTTCATGGATATTAACAATCTTTGGTAAAGATCAAATAATAAATGAAGGTGCTAGAGTGTTCACAAGGCTTAATATGGCATTTTTCAGCAAAACAAGGGTCATAACTCCGTTGAAATTATTTCGATCTTGCCGGTTTTCGAACTTGTTTAAGCTTTCATTGATATAAATATACTGGCAAAGTTAAGTAAAGATCCGATTAATATTGAAGAAAAAACAAGGGCCATAACTCCGGTGTTACTGATCCGATTTAGCTGGATTTCGAACTTGTTCGAGCTTTCATTGATATTAATAATCTGTGGAAGTTTGGTAACGATCAAATAATAAATGAATGTGCTAGAGTGTTCACAAGGCAGAAAATAGCATTTTTCAGAAAAAACAAGGGCCACAACTCTGGTGTTACTGACTTAATTCAGCTGATTTTCGAACTTGTCCAAGCTATAATTGGTATTAACAATCTGTGCAAGTTTGGTAACGATCAAATAATAAATGAAGGTGCTAGAGCGTTCACAAGACAGAAAATAGCAATTTTCAGAAAAAACAAGGGCCATAACTCCAGTGTTACTAATCCGATTTGGCTGGTTTTCGAACTTGTCCGAGCTTTTATTGGTATTAACAATCTGTGGAAGTTTGGTAAAGATCAAGTAATAAACGAAGGTGCTAGAATGTTCACAAGGCAGAAAATGCCATTTTTCAGAAAAACAAGGGTCATAACTCCATTGTTACTGACCCAATTCAACCGATTTTCGAACTTGTCCAAGCTGTAATTAGTATTAACAATCTGTGCAAGTTTGGTAACGATCAAATAATAAATGAAGGTGCTAGAGCGTTCACAAGGCAGAAAACAGCAATTTTCAGAAAAATCAAGGGCCATAACTCTGGTGTTACTGATCCGATTTGGCTGGTTTTCGAACTTGTTCGAGCCTTTATTGATATTAACAATCTGTGCGAGTCTGATAAATATCAAATAATAAATGAAGGTGCTAGAGTGTTCACAAGGCTTAATATGGCATTTTTTAGCAAAACAAGGGCCATAACTCCGATGAAATTATTCCGATCTGGCTGGTTTTCGAACTTGTTCGAGCTTTCATTGATATTAACAACCTGTTAAAGTTTGGTAAAGATCGAATGAAGGCCCTAGAGTTGTCACAAGACAAAAGTTAACAACGGACGATGGACAGACGACGGACGACGGACGGACGACGGACAACTCGCCATCCCATAAGCTCTGCTGGCCTTCGGCCAGTAGAGCTAAAAACTAAGACCTGATCTTGACCTTGATGATGAAGGTCAAATTTCAGAACCTTAAAGCTACACAGTCCCCATTTTAAACTCATGAATATGAATGAGTCACGTGAAGTAGTTTCAAATCGACGAACATCCCTAAAGTCGGTATATAAGGCAGAAATCGATGCGCAAAATTTCACATTTTTATTTAGCCTCCGTACAGGTAACATCGATAAATATACGGCATCAGAATATATGTGATAAAAAAAGTTGCCCGGAACGGGATTTGAACCACAGCCTTGCACTTTTAAATTTTGAAGGATGTACGCTGAACCACTAGACCACCGGTATTTATTGGTATGTTTTTTCATTTTTAACACTAAATAGGCATCACGTAATAACTAGCGCGCATACACAAACTCATCAAGCGCTAAATAACAAGTCCAGATATGGTTGTTTTGAGGCGAAGTATTAATTTCTTATTGATAACATACAGTATTACACCAGTCAATGTGAATTTACACGTGCGACAAGATGGACTCTATATTTATTGATCCATCTTGAGTTGCGTTCAAATATGTTGTTATTTTGCCTCATAATAAATTGTAGTTTGTATACTATTTTCTCAAGTAGCGTTAATATTATTCCTATAGTAAGTCAATGTATATGAAGTCAAAATATGTAGAGAAAATTGATGACTGGTGTAAAATGTTTACCTTTTTAGATTAATTAGGTACCAATTTTACTAAAAAATGCCGCTAACATTCACAAATTCAACATATGGGCCCAGTATGATAGGAACCTTTCACCAATCTGTAAGTGAACACATAAAAAATCAATCCATGTAGCAGTTCTGTTTAAAACGAGAGGGACCTCTTATTCTTAGGATTTCTGTTATCTTCGAAGCAATACATATTGTGTGTGTAGGGTGTGGTTGTGGGAGCGAAGTGACGTGGGGTGGGGAGGAGTCCTGTGTTATGTATATCTGTTTCGGAAGAGGGGTAGGGCCAAGCACATTTTATTGTGGTATACTTGTATTGTGCCGTGGGGTGAGGGTGAGTGGGGGATGTGGTGGAATGACAAACATTCAGGGCCATATCTAGCTTATTGTAAGACAACAACTACAACAACAGAAGGTCGATATTTGGCAAAATATCACGCCTCGAATACATAATTTGGGGGTGTATCAACCTTCCTCAATACGGAAGTTGGTACTATATCTTGCGAAAATTGATACGATATGTTGGCGTAGGAATATGTATTGTGACAATGAGTGACCAATGAGTACTTGTTCCCAAAAGTCCAAACATAGTATGGTGTCCCAGCAAAGTCATCTTATAATGCTATGTATAACTGGCTGATAAGCCTACTTTGGGTATGTGTGCTGGGAATTTCCAAGAAACCTGCAAGGTACGCACTAGACTAGTGTCATACAGAGTACTAATACCTAAAGAAATCCGTTGCAATCGGTCCGATCATATCCCGATTGAAAGTATGGTGGCACAGCAAATTCATCATATAACGCTATATATAACTGGCTATTAAGCCTATTTGGGGTATGTGGGATGGGTATTTCCAACAAACCTGCGGAATATACACTATACTAGCGTCATACAGAAACTAATAACTAAATAAATCCATTGAAATAGGTCCGATCATATTCCGACTGAAAGTATGGTGACCCAGTAAAGTCATCATATAATGCTATGTATAACTGGCTATTAAGTCTATTCCGGGTATGTGGGATGGGAATTTCCAACAAACCTGCGGGGTAAACACTATACTAGCGTCATACAAAATACTAATACCTAAAGAAATCAGTTGAAACAGGTCCGATCATATCCCGATTGAAAGTATGGTGGCCCAGCAAAGTCATCATATAACGCTATGTATAACTGGTTGATAAGCCTTATTGGGGTATGTGGGATGGGTATTTTCAACAAACCTGCGGGAAACACACTATACTAGCGTTATACAGAATACTAATACCTACTGAAATCCGTTAAAATCGGTCCGATCATATCCCGATTTAAAGTATGGTGGCCCAGCAAAGTCATCATATAATGCTATGTATATCTGGTTATTAAGCCCACGGGGTACACACTATACTAACGTCATACAGAATACTCATACCTAACGAAATCCGTTGAAATAGGTCAGATCATATCCCGGTTTTAAGTATGGTGGCCCAGCAAAGTTATCATATAATGTTATGAACAGCTGGCTGATAAGAATATTTGGGGTATGTGTGATGGGTATTTTCCAAAAAACAAGCGGGTATACACTATACTAGCGTCATACAGAATACTAGTACCTAAGGAAATCCGTTAAAAGTTGTCTGATCATACCCGATTGAAAGTATGGCGGCCCAGCAAATTCATCATAATTATAATGCTATGTATAACTGGCTGATAAGCCTTTTTGTGGTATATGGGATGGCTATTTTTAACAAACCTGCGGGTTACTCACTAAACTAGCATCATACAGAATTCCAATACCTAAGGAAATCCGTTGAAATAGGCCCTATCATATCACGATTGAAAGTATGGTGGCCCAGCAAAGTTATCATATACGGTTATGTACAACTGGCTGATAAGCCATTTTGGGGTATGGAATGGGTATTTTTAACAAACTTGCGGTGTACACACTATACTAGCGTCATACAGAATACTAATACCTAAGGAAATCCGTTGAAATCGGTCCGATCATATCCCAATTGAAAGTATGGTGGCCCAGCAAATTCATCTTATAACTATAATCTGGTTATTAAGCGTATTTGAGGCATGTGGGATGGGTATTTCCAACAAACTTGCGGCGTACACACTATAATAGCGTCATACAGAATACTAACACCTAAGGAAATCCGTTAAAATCGATCCGATCATATCCCGATTGAAAGTATGGCGGCCCAACAAAGTCAGCATTTAATACAGTATATAAGAGGCTAAGCAGCCTTCTCGGGGTGTGAGTGATAAGTAGTAGTATCTCCAACAAGCCTGCGGCGTATACATTACTATTTACATACATAACGAACGTTGAAATTGGTGCGGTCATATCCCGATTGAAAGTATGGTGGCCCAGCAAATTTATCATATATACAGTATATGAGAGACTGAAAGGCCTACTTTGGGTGTGTGGGATAGGTATTTCCGACTTTGCCTGAGTTTCGGGAAGCATAAAAACAAACCTGCGGAGTGCACGCTGTACTAGTAAACATACTCATATATAACGTCTACCTATGTACATATCGGTACAAAACATATAGACGTACGGACGGACGAACGTACATATGTTCTCACAGTGCCACACTATATATGCCTCATATATAAACAAAAATATCGGTAGAACCGATGGATGCTCCCCGAATTGGGTGTTTTGTATTACAATTGACAATATAATTTAAATGAAGCTAGAGTTATGCACAACCTCGCATTGCCCTTTATAATTGCGTGAAGTTTCTATGAAATCCCATAAAAATAATACTACTAATACTACTATTAGTGTGTGAAGTTTCGTTGTAGTCCCATTAATAGGTTTTCAGTTATGCTCCAGATAAGAAGTATAAGTATAAAACCACCAAGGGTAATAACCCTAATTTAACTGAAGACAGAGTTAATGTTCTTGCACTCAGTACTTCATCTCATTACCCTCTATCATTTATGCGAAATTTCATTGCAGTACTACAAGTAGTTTTGAAATTATTTTTCGGACAATAATTGTAAGCATAAAATTACAAATGGCAATAACTTTAATATGAATGTAGACAAAGTTGCGGTTCTTGCACTCTGCACGTCTTCTTATTACCCTGTATCCTTATGTTGAGTTTCAATGCAGTCCCTTACTAGTTATGACGTTATACTCCGCACAAGAATTATAGGTATAAAATTACAAAGGGCAATAACTTTAATTTAAATGAAGACAGAGGTTCTTGCACTCTGCACTACCTCTTGTTGCCCTCTATCCTTGTGTGAAGTTTCAATGCAGTCGCTAAAGTAGTTATAAAGTTACGCTCCGGAAAAATTATTACATGTATAAATGAACAAAGGACAATAACTCAAGTTTGAAATGAATACAGAGCTACGGTTCTTGCGCCCTGCGCTTCCTCTCATTGCCCTCTATCAGTATGTGAAGTTTCAATGCAGTCGCATAATTAATTTCGAAGTTATGCTACGGACAGACAGACGGACGCACCGATTTTTTGTGGGATAAAAAGGGGCATACCTAACAATGAATATAACGTAATTGTGCTAATACAAAATTAAATCATAGGGAAACATCCAGGGTACGAAACGTCATGTACCCTTTTAAACGTATACGTATGTACATACATATATATACAGACGTAAGTACGAACGTACATGTGTGCTTGCAGGGTCACACTATATATACCCTCATAATATATACCGATCGCGAACGTAGTTGTGCTAATATTATGTTTAGTGAATCTCACATCATATACTAAAAGTGTGGGATGAACTTCCGGCGGCTATCTTTGCGGGATGAACATCCGGCGGCTAACTTCAGCTTAATACGTTCTGGAAAGGCGGTTGCCATATTGATTTATTATCCAATGACATTCCTTATAACAAAGAAGCAACTTCGCTCCCAGAATGTTAATTATACCCAATGATTTTTATTGATTTTTTTTACACAGTAAATATATTTTTATTGAATGAATATATATTTAACGTTTTTTTACACCATGTATATATTTTATTGGATAAATATATATTTCATATTTTTGACACCATATTTTTTTTTTAATGAATGAATATATATTTAATGTTATTGAACATATCTATTTTTTTACAGAAAATATATAGCTTTTTGTCAATAAATATTTGTAAGATTGAATGAATATAAATGATACAATCAAAAAAACTAAATATACAATATTGCAACGTTTGGCATTCCATAGAGGAGTTGGATTCACTTAAAAAAGATGCTCTTGCTTGCAAAACATTAGAAGTTATCGAAATGTAAATCTTCTATGAGAAAATCTGAGATTAAAAATATTTTGGTGCAATGTTTGGTTGATGAAGAAATTTTCGGAGAGAAAGCAAAGCATTAAATTTGTTGGTAAAAACAGAATATGATTTAAAATTAAAAGAAAGTGAATTACAAAACAGGAAATAAATTGAATTGAGACAAATAAAAAAAGAAAAAGAAATTTAAAAAAAAGAAAATAGAAAATGAAGGCAATGAAAGAAAATGAAGCAAAAGAGCGGGGAAAAAATTAAATTAGGAAAATGCAATTGCAAGAAGAAAAAGATAGGAGAGAGTTTGAATTGAAGATGAAAAAATTAGATTTGGCAAGCAAGGTAAGTTCATCATCTCATTTCTACCCCCCCCCCCCCACCCCCATCCACTCAACTTCCGCCCCCACCCATTTCTCCCGGCCCTCCCCCATCCACTCAACTTCTGCTTTTGATGTTACAAAACATATTAAATTAGTATCGCCTTTTCAGTAAAAGGAAGTTGACAAACATTTTCTTCATTTTGAGAAAATTGCTGAAAATTGCTGAAAATTTGAAATGGCCAATAGAACATTGCATATTACTTTTACAGAGTGATTTAATTGGAAAAGCCCGTGAGGTTTACACTCAGTTAACTGTAGAACAAAGTTCCTCATACCAAACTGTTAAAGATATATCTTAAAATTTTATGAATTGGTACCAGAGGCTTAGAACTTGTAAGAAAGAAAGTGGTCAAGCACATGTTGAATTTGCTCGAACCAAAGAACAATTATTTGATAGATGGTGTGCATCCAATAAAATTAAGCGCAATCATGATAAGTTAAGGCAACTTATTTTAATTGAAGAGTTCAAAAAGTGTATTAAGAATTATGTTAAAACCTATTTAGATGAGCAAAAGGCTGAAACTTTGGAAGATGCTGCACGTTTGGCGGATGATTATTCGCTAACTCACAAGGTCTCTTTTATTCACAAATCAAGCCTTCTTCATTTAAGAAACTCTCTCACTCGTACGGCAGTACTTCTAAATCTCAGCCTGGTACATTAAGTACTACTACTTATAAACATCAAGCATCTAATGAGAATACTGATCAGAAATCCTTATCTCAAATTACTTGCAATTTTGCAAAAAGAAAGGTCACCTCATTTGTGCTTCACTTTGAAAAGGTAGCAACAACAAAAAGAAGGTGTTAAACCTACTGGTCTCACCACTTTAAGGTCTAAACCCCAGTCTTGTGTTGGAAACAATGCAATTTTTGGGGTCACAAAATCCCAGTCTGATTCTGTTATGGAGACTCCTGAACCATTCATGTCTGAAGGTTCTATATCACTTATTGGTGATTCAATATCCCTATTAAAATATTACCTGACACAGGAGTTTCTCAATCTCTTATATTAGCAGATACGCTGCCTTTTTCTTAGAAGACTTATTCTGGTACTAATGTACTTATTCAAGGGGTAGAGTGCGGTTATTTGACTGTCCCTCTCTATAATATATATTTGTCATCAGATGTGGTTACTGGACCTGTCTCTGTGGGAGTAAGATCTTCTTTGCCAGTCCATTTGGTACCAGCCATTGACCTAGCTGGAGATAAGGTCGTGGTTAATCCATTTGTATCTGGCAAGCCTTCTTTGGATCAATCCCCCGATCCCGTTGAACAGGAAATACTTGATTTGTATCCGGCTAGTGCAGTTACTCGAGCTATGGCAAACAGAGCCATTGAGAATGATATTCATTCTGAAATTAACTTGGCTGATACTTTTATTTGTCAGTCTTATAATACAGAGGTTAACAAATCTCTTGATATTAACCCAACTGAATCTCAGACGGACTAGTGCAAATAACATTCATTTACCAGATCATTAGTTTGAATGACAAAGATCATGACAAACTATCGAGATCACAACTTATAAGTGAACAGCACAGAGATCCTGAGATTTCTATCTTAGTTGATAGGGCCGTGAGTGAAGAAAAAGATTCACAATACCCAGTTTGTATTTTTTTTTACTAAACATGGGATCCAGATGAGAAAATGGCGACCACCTGATGTTCCCGCTGATGATGACCGTCAAATACCAAATTGTGGTTCCTAGTTCATATTGTCAAGAAATTCTCAGTTTGGCCCATAAAACTCATATGGCTGGTCACTTAGGCGTCAATAAGACATATCACAAGATTGTGTGTCATTTTTATTGGCCAAAAATCAAAAGGATGTTGCAAAATACTGTAGGTCTTGTCATACATGTCAAATGGTAGGAAAACTCAATCAGAAGATTTCAAAAACCCATCTTCAACCCATTCCAGCATTTAACGAACCTTTCAGTAGAATAATCATGGACTGTATTGGCCCCTTGCCTAATACCAAGTCTGGTAATCAATATCTGTTGACGATTATGTGTGCGTCAACAAGATTTCCTAAGCTATTCCACTTAGGAATATTAAAAAAAAGTCTATTGTGAAGGCTCTGGTCAAGTTTTTCACATTAGTTGGCCTTCCAAAATATGTCCAGTCTGATCAAGCGTCAAATTTCAAGTCTGGTTTATTTCAGCAGGTTAGAGTTAGGCATTCAACAGTTAAAGTCTTCGGCTTATCATCCGGAGAGTCAATGTGCTCTAGAAAGATTACACCAGACACTGAAAAACATGATTAGGTGATATTGTTTTGACACTAATAAAGACTGGGATGAGGGTGTTGTTACTTTTCGCCGTTAGAGAGTCTGTTCAATCAGCCCCTTTGAACTAGTTTCTGGTAATACTTACTTAAAGAGAAAATTCTCTCAGAAGAAGGCACTTCTTTGAAAAAGTTCTTGCTTTATTACCTATTTCTGGAAACCCTTTACAAGCTAGGTATCACAAGTCTTTATGCAGTAGAAAAAAGGATCCGTGATTTAAATTATATTATCAATACTCCTGGAAGGCGAAAGTAACGTCAACTTTGTCATATCAATATGTTAAAATAATACATTAACAGAGACATTTAGTTAATGTAGTTTGCCCTGTCCCACTTGAAAATTCCAGTAACGGATTACAGAATGAGAATAAACAGTTTGACAAAAATGATCCTGGTTTAGCGAAATTACATAACAGTGACATTTTGAAAATTCTTGACGAAAAACTGTCACATCTAGAACCATCACAGAGACATGAGCTGAAACAGGTAATACATGAATATGAGCACTTATTTTCTGATGTTCCAACACGAACTGACAACATTTATTATGATGTCTATGTTGGAAATTCTACTCCAATAAAACAGCATCCATATAGAATGAATCCTTCTAAACAACAGCATCTCAAAGAAGAAATTCAATAATTATTGAACAATGATTTCATTGAACCAAGTGAAAGTGACTGGAGTTCACCATGTATTCGTGTATCAAAACCGGATAATACATACCGGATGTGTACTGACTATAGAAAAGTCAACAGTGTCACAAAACCTGATTCATTTCCAATTCCACGTATTGATGACTGTATTGATAAAACTGGAAATGCAAAATACGTTACAAATTTTGATTTTTTGAAAGGATTTTGGCAAGTTCCTCTCACAGAAAGAGCAAAAGAAGTTTCAGCATTTGTAACTCCATATGTACAGTTATGCCATTTGGAATGAAAAACTCACCAGCAACGTTTCAATGTCTCGTCAATATCTCCTATTTAGATGGATTTGACGCGTACATCTATGATGTCATCATTTACAACAACACATGCGGATTATAAGAAGTTTCTTCGTCCGTCTTATAGATGCGAATTTAACAGTCAATCTCAACAAAAGAGAATTTTGCCCTGCTATTGTCACATTTTTAGGACATGAAGTGGGACATGGTCAGGTTAAACCTATTGAAGCTAAGGTCAAGGCTATTTCTGAATTTCTTGTACCGACTTGTAAAAAGCAATTTTCTCGGTATGGCTGGTTATTATTGAAAATGTTGTCATAACTTTTCAGCCATTGCTGAACCTTTGACAAAATTATTGAATAAAAGAAAGAAATTTGTTTGCACTGAAAAATGCCAACAGTCATTTGACAAATTAAAAGCCATACTGATGAGTGCACCAAATGTTGAATTTAAATTTAAATTAGCGCCATTGGTGCTTGTGCAGTACTTTTGCAAGAAGGCAATAATGATGTTGATCATCCAGTTTGTTACTTCTCGAAAAAGTTCAACAAGCATCAGAAAAATTATTTAACTATTGAAAAAGAGTGTCTTTCACTCATTTTGGCATTACAACATTTTGAAGTGTATCTATTTCGCCAATAGCTGTCTTTAGTGACCACAATCCACTCACATTCATAAATAAAATGAAAAACGAAAATCAAAGATTGATGAGGTGGAGTTTGATGTTGCAAGAGTACGATATTGAGATTAAACATGTCAGAAGGAAAGATAATTTAATTGTGTATATTTAAACAAGTGTTATTTAAAATATGTTATTGATTTGATGTTGTAATATATGTTTTGACATATGTATTGAAATTGAAATATTATTACATTATTATATTGCTTATTATATGCCGTTCAAAAGAATGCTTTATTACATAAATCATTCTTTTTCTTTAAGGGGGAAGGTGTTACCTATAGTTCAGTGTTTACCTGTTGCCTTGCATGTTTATTATTGATTTGGCCTTGAAAAATAGCTAAAATTAGAATAGATGTAAACATGTTTACCATTTATGCAAATAATTTATGATGATTTATGATTTATTCATTTATGGTGAAATTTGGACTGTTCTCATTGGACTGTTTTAGTGGGGAAGCTTTTGGAACAATCTTTGGCAGTATATAAACAGTTTCTGGGAGCAGCTCAGCAGTTCAGTTCAGAAGATTAGTATTCAGTAAAAAGTTAATTTTGAATTGGATGCTTTTATAAATATATAATATATTTGTGAGAGTATTAACTTATTATTGTGCTCATTCATAATAAAAGTTAAATTGGATATTTGGACTAAAGGAAATATTGAAAATTAATTGGAAATTAATCTGGACTGAAAGGACAATTAACATTTGGATTAAAGAGAAGAGACACTTACTGTATTTGTATATTCTGTAAGTGAATATTAAATGTAAATAAATTTGTTAATTATATTATGTTTTTGTGTTGCTGGTTTTGCTTCCTTTCTCGTTACATTTAAAACTTGTAACACAAGATTAAAATCTTAGCACTTAACTATGATGTTCTAACTTGTTTATTTTAAAAACGCAGAATACAAGATTAAAAAACTCACTACATAATAATAATAATAATGATAATAATAATAATAATAATTAAGTTGTTTCCAGGTAAAACCCAGTCTATGATGTACAATGCTGCTTCGTCTTTAAACTTTCTTTTTAGCACATTCTTTTTTAAATTATATTGTAATTTGTAATTTCAACATCCTAAAAAGTTCTCGTTTTAAGTGTATCATACTATCTCATAATTCTATCTCATAAAGCTCATTATCTTATTTCTGATCACAGACGTATCTGCATCACAATGAAATAAAGTACCTTTCGCTGATAGCTAATGGTTTCATGCCAAATCGCACACGGAAAATGATGTTCTCGGACATTGAAACTGCGCTTCCCTTTGTTTCTTCATCGTGAATGACATCTTCGACAACTGGATCCAAAAAGAATATCCGAAATCCGTTTCGAAGTAAGTTGATTGATAGTTGGTATCTCATCTGACACGTTTGGACGCGTTAATTCTTATTTCAACGTTGATGACTTATCTATGGAGAAGCAGGCTGTTATCGCAGTGGTATCGACAGACGCGCGCTGCAGTTTCTTCACGAAATGTGTAAATTTATGGCTGCTACGTGCACCAATGAGTTTTGGATTATTATAACTATGATGAAGATGAGCATCTTCAGCAAGTGCCAGTATATTAATCTCATTTAAGAAAGCAGAGAATTAAGATGAGAGCATAAGTCTATAATTGTGGTTTATTGTTACTGTCTGGGGTTTTAGTTTCCATATTCTAGATATGATAACATAAACAGCATAAGATGCCATGTTGTGGCTGTTTTATATTGTAATAGGTAGACGGCGGCTGTTTTATATTGTAATGGGTAGACGGAGGCTGTTTTATATTGTAATAGGTAGACGGCGGCTGTTTTATATTGTAATGGGTAGACGGAGGCTGTTTTATATTGTAATAGGTAGACGGCGGCTGTTTTATATTGTAATGGGTAGACGGTGGCTGTTTTATATTGTAATAGGTAGACGGCGGCTGTTTTATATTGTAATGGGTAGACGGTGGTTGTTTTATATTGTAATGGGTAGACGGTGGCTGTTTTATATTGTAATAGGTAGACGGCGGCTGTTTTATATTGTAATGGGTAGACGGAGGCTGTTTTATATTGTAATGGGTAGACGGTGGCTGTTTTATATTGTAATAGGTAGACGGCGGCTGTTTTATATTGTAATGGGTAGACGGTGGTTGTTTTATATTGTAATGGGTAGACGGTGGCTGTTTTATATTGTAATAGGTAGACGGCGGCTGTTTTATATTGTAATGGGTAGACGGAGGCTGTTTTATATTGTAATGGGTAGACGGTGGCTGTTTTATATTGTAATAGGTAGACGGCGGCTGTTTTATATTGTAATGGGTAGACGGAGGCTGTTTTATATTGTAATGGGTAGACGGTGGTTGTTTTATATTGTAATGGGTAGACGGTGGCTGTTTTATATTGTAATAGGTAGACGGTGGTTGTTTTATATTGTAATGGATAGACGGTGGCTGTTTTATATCGTAATGGGTAGACTGTGGTTGTTTTATATTGTAATGGGTAGACGGTGGCTGTTTTATATTGTAATGGGTAGACGGTGGTTGTTTTATATTGTAATGGGGTGGTGGTTTGTTTATTAAGTTAATACTGTTATTGTATTTCATTGTAATGTTTGTATTTACATTCACGTTGATGGACATCTCCATATGGACAGTTTAAATTGTTTGTTTCCCTTATTTATTGCAAACAGTTTTACCAATATTATTCATTTTCATTTTTTATTCTCATTGTTTTTCACGCACAGTATGTATATATTTATGTCTCGACATGCCATAAAACACCATTCATTGATTCACTGATTCATTCATTGTTTGATTGATGCATGCATTAGTTCGTTCGTTCTTGCGTTCGTTCGTTCGTACGTTCGTACGTTCGTTCGTTCATGAATGCATTCATTTATTTATTTATTCATTCGTTCGTTCGTTCATTCATTCATTCATAAATGTATGCATGTATTCATTCGTGCATTCCATTTAATAATCTATATACAACAGATAATTATGCCCAGTCATCAAATTATTAGCGTATAAATACATCAGGGCCGCGTTTTATTAAACTTCTTACGATAAGTCTCAAATGTTAAAAATGTTCACATTTTTGCACCTTAGCATTTAATGTACACTATTGTGTGTGCATTATGTGCAGAAATATCAAATGTATAAGAAAATAAAATGAAATCGCGTTCATTTGTGAATTGTAAATCAAAGTAAAAGAATTAAGAAATTAACTTACGATCAAAATTGTTGTAAGTTGTTTCATAAAACCGCGCCCAGGCTTTTTCCAGAATAATCTTTTTAAAAAACAGTTCCAAGCTAAAAAGGTCCTATGAGTCAACATGATTCTGGTGTTAGCACCGTGCTGTTTAGGTAAACAAAGCCAAATATGGAATTGGGCATAAAACGCTTACAATAAACACTGGTCAAAATTAATCTAGGATAGCACATACTACTGATTTTTTTTAATTTCCTTGTTAATAAAGGGTCGTTTGTATGTTAAAGCCCTTTAGAACAGAAAAGTTCGTGATTTGTCAGTTTTTAGTCTGATGTACCCCCCTCTTAAGTTAGGAATACCGTTGAATACCTAAATATCTTGTTGGAGAATCCTGTAACGCTACAATAAATTTATCTCATAACAGTAACTATTTATTTATTCAGTGACATTTCTGACATTTGTTTAATAAAGCTTACACTACATAGTGTCGTCTTCACATTTACCTAAAATTGGTGTATGTCATAACTCGACATTCCATTCATAAGTTTTACCGCCGAAATAGTTGTCTTAAATGGTTTTATTTCCATATTTCTTAAAATAAAAATGACATTCTTGAAACGGAAACAGTCCAGTTTTTATTTGTTTTATTTCAAATGATAACAAGTGTAGTAATGTACACCATACACGTTACCTGGGTTACTGATACACGTTACCTGGGTTACTGATACACGTTACCTGGGTTACTGATACACGTTACCTGGGTTAATTTGTATACGTATTGTAGAATAATGTACACAGTACACATAACCTGGGAATTAGTGGATGAGTTGGTAGATATGTACTGCTTAAAGACAATTTCATATTCTAAATCTTTGGATAAAAATAAACAAGAGGTCAATGACCTTGAAGCTCTACTGATAGATTTTGATAGCCAGATCAGCCATGGGAACCTGTGAAGTTTTATGGAAATAAGACAAACACTTTCAGAGAAGTAGTCGCCACAAGTTTTTCCTATATCACTCTATGAAAAACAAAGATGGCCGCTGGCAGCCATGTTTGATTTAGAATCAAAATAAATTCTGCTTCGGACCAACTACATGTCATGCCAGTCATTTTAGTAAAGGTTCCAAATCACTTATAGTTTTTGAGAAGTAGTTGCCACAAACTTGTATTTAAGCTGTGGCAGCCATCTTGAATTTCCGGCCAACCTGTTTTTACTTTGGACTAACTGGACATCAAGACCAACATTCCTGTAAAGTTTTAAGAAAGTCATTTTGGTAAAGGTACCAAAACGATACCTCTTATGGTTTTAGAGAAGTAGTCCCCACAAAATTGTATTTAAAATTTAGCCATGGTGGCCATCTTGAATCTTAGGCCAACCTGATTTTTACTTAGGACCAACTAGACATCAAGAGCAACATTCCATATTCCTAAATATTATGATTTATTATGCAACATTACCTATGCAACATTATAATCTCATTCAATTTTATCCTAGTCTAAAGAATATATCTTTTTCCAGCTTCTAAAAATGTCATAATGTTACCACAAATTTTAATTATAAAGCTATATCCCTTAATTAAATCACTTACAACATCAACCTTAGTATATCCTGTTAGCTGCTCAACACTAATTTCTCCAATTCAACCTTTTGTAACATAAATGGAATGATCCGTATTCATAAATACAGCAGGTATGTGACCAGGTCACAGGTAATGTTATGCAATTTCTTCTTGCTCTTGTCTCAGTGGTTGTATTTGGAAAATCAGAATCAAAATAAAATCTTAAAATCCTACAATTTGTTTTCAATCTTTTTCTGAGAGCCAAAAATACAAAGGAGACTTAATCTTTACCCCACTATGAATGTATAATGGACTGTCCTTTCTTTGAATCTTTACCCCACTATGAATGTATAATGGACTGTCCTTTCTTTGAATTTGGACCAAAAATGTATAGTACAAAGGGGTGTTTCGGTTAAATGACTGATGAGCACCCACTGACAGTGCAAACCCTGATCAGCCTGCAAGACGTTGTGCCAGTTATTTTGGTAAAGGTTCCAATTCATATCACTTACGAGGGATGGCGTGGCGCAGTCGGTAGCAGGGCGGATTTGTAACCGGAGGCCCCTGAGTTCCGTCGGTGTGTTCTTGGGCAAGACACTTTCCCTTAGCCTCGTCCGTCGGATGGGGACGTAAACCGGGCGGTCCCGTGTATCGGTCTATCCTCCGAGCACGTTAAAGAACCATAGGAATATATTCGATAATAAGAGTAGGGCAGGTTCCCGGATTCCTATGTATCCTTCCCCTCTTTCTGGGGCGGGTCTAAATAACCTATACTGTGTTGATGAGCCGTTAAACAACATTAAATTCAATTCATATCACTTACGGTTTTTGAGAAGTAGTCACCACAGTCGCATTTTCTAAATCTATTTAGCAGTGGCGGCCATCTTGAATTTCCTACCGACCTGAATTTTTGCTAGATTCAGCTAGACATCAACAAACATTTCATTAAGTAGTTTCAGAAGAGTAGTCGCCACAAGTTTTTCCAATATAACTCTATGTAAACAAAGATGGCCGCTGGCGGCCACGTTTAATATCCAATCAAAATGAACTTTGGTTAGGACCATCTACATGTCGTGTCAGTCATTTTGGTAAAGGTTTCAAATCAATATCACTTATGGTTTTTGAGAAGTAGTCGCGACAAAATCGCAATTTTAAAATGTATAGCCGTGGCAGCCATCTTGAATTTCCGGCCGACCTGACGTTGTGCTAGGATCAACTAGACATCAAGAGCAACATTCCTGTTAAGTTTCATGAAAATCCGTCAAGTAGTTTCAGAGGAGTAGTTGCCACAGGGGTTTCCTATATAACTCTATGTAAACAAAGATGGCCGCTGGTGGCCATGTTTGACATCGAACCGAAATGAATCTTGGTTAGGACCAAGTACATGTCGCACCAGTCATTTTGGTAAAGGTTCCAATTCAATATCTCTTAAGGTTTTTGAGAAGTAGTCGCCACAAAGTCGCGTTTTTTAAATATATTTTAGCCGTGGCAGCCATCTCGAATTTTCTACTGACCTCAGTTCTTGCTAGGAACAACTAGACATCAAGAGCAACATTCCTGTCAAGTTTCATGAAATTCCATCAAGTAGTTTCAGAGGAGAAGTCGCCACAATTTTTTTGATTATATAACTCTATGTAAACAAAGATGGCCGCTGGCAGCCAATGTTGACATCCAATCAAAATTAACTTTCGTTAGGACCATCTACATGTCGTGGCAGTCATGTTGGTAAAGGTTTCTGAGAAATAGTCGCGACAAAATCGCATTTTTAAAATCTATTTATAGCCGTGGCAGCCATCCTGAATTTCCGGCCCACCTGACGTTTTGCTAGGATCAACTAGACATCAAGAGCAACATTCCTGTGAAGTCATGTTGGTAAAGGTTTCAAATCAATATCACTTATGGTTTTTGAGAAATAGTCGCGACAAAATCGCATTTTTAAAATCTGTTTTTAGCATTGGCGGCCATCTTGAATTTTCTACTGACCTGAATTTTTGCTAAGATCAACTAGACATCAAGAGCAACATTTCTGTAAGTTTCATGAATATCTGTGAAGTCGTTTCAGAGGGGTAGTTTCCACAAAAAAAAATGTTTACGGACGGACAGACAGACGGACGACGCACCACGGCATAAGCTATGCTGATCTTTGATCAGTCGAGCTAATAAAAACTGTTTTTTTGCCATTCTAAAATTGACCGAGTCCGGTTTACACATTGGTCATTCCTCAATAGGTATCCAGAAATGCACCCACTCAATCAGAGCATTAATCCTGTCATGTACAGAAGAATCCAACAGAGAACCACTTTACCATGGAAACTGTAGTCGGTCTTTTAAATAAACTATTCCTTTTAAAAGGAAGGGTTGCCTATGTGGAAGGGAGGGTTTTTAGATGGGCATGAGTACTGAGCTCATTTAGTTATGGGCAGGGGTAATTCATTAGTACGGAGCTGATTTAGTTATGGGCAGGGGTAATTCAGTAGTACGGAGCAGATAATATAGTTATAGGCAGGGGTAATTCAGTAGTACGGAGCTGATTTAGTTATGGGCAGGGGTAATTCAGTAGTACGGAGCTGATTTAGTTATGGGCAGGGGTAATTCAGTAGTACGGAGCTGATTTAATTACGGGTTGGGGTAATTCAGTAGTACCGAGCTGATTTTGTTATGGGTAGGGGTAATTCAGTAGTACGGAGCTGATTTAGTTATGGACAGGGGTAATTCAGTAGTACGGAGCTGATTTAGTTATGGGCAGGGGTAATTCAGTAGTACCGAGCTGATTTAGTTATGGGCGGGGTTAATTCAGTAGTACGGAGCTGATTTAGTTATGGGCTGAGGTAATTCAGTAGTACGGAGCTGATTTAGTTATGGGCGGGGTTAATTTAGTAGTACGGAGCTGATTTAGTTATGGGCAGGGGTAATTCAGTAGTACGGAGCTGATTTAGGTCAAGTCCAATTTCACCAGTACTTTACACTGTATATATTGACTGGCATATACGTGTAGGCTGTATAGCGGGGTCGGTGGATTGAGTTTTCTTTTACGGCCTTTTGATAATGTTTAATCGATGATTATTAGGAGATGGGGAGAGCGGGGAATTTCACCAGAACCCCTGCTGAATGTGTTCACCTATTTTTTTATATATATTTTTTTCCTTTTTCCTTTTTTACCTTTTAAAATCCCTATCAACATGGAAATCTATCCCGCCATCAATATGGACATTTTACAACAGATGTACACCGTTCTTAAACCACCACATATAAAGTATGAACCACCACATATAAAGTATGAACTACCACATATAAAGTATGGATCCCCACATATAAAGTTTGAACCACCATATATAAAATATGAACTACCACATATAAGGTATAAACATATCATGTATGAACTACCACATATAAAGTATGAACCACAAAATATAAAGTATGAACCACCACTTATAAAGTTTGAACCACCACCTATAAAGTATGAACATATCAAGTATGAACCACCACATATAAAGTATGAACCACCAAATATAAAGTATGAACCACCACACATCAAATCTGAACCACCACATATAAAGTATGAAGCACCACATATAAGGTATCAATCAACACATATAACGTATGAATCACCACATATAAAGTATGAAATACCACATAAAAAGTATGAACATATAAGTATGAACCACCACATATAAAGTATGAACCACCACATATAAAGTATGAACCACCATATAACCACCACAAATAAAGTATGAACCACCATATGTAAAGTACGAACTACCACATATAAAGTACAAAAACACCAAATATAAAGTATGAACCAACATATATAAAGTATGAACCATCAAATATATAGTATGAACCACCACATATAAAGTATGAACCACCAAAGTATGAAGCACCACATATAAAGTATGAACCACCACATATAACGTAAAAAACACAAAATATAAAGTATGAACCAACACATATAAAGTATGAACCACCAAATATAAAGTATTAAAACGCCATATATGTAATAAAGAATGAACCACCACATATAAAGAATAAATCATCAAATATTAAGAACGAACCACCTCATATGAAGAATGAACCACCACATTATAAGTCTGAACCACCACATATAAAGTATTAAAACGCCATATATGTAATAAAGAATGAACATTATATGTGGTGGAGAAGAATTCTATAAGCAGTTTGCTTTCATTCTAATCCTTTAATATAATTGTACAATGTATATATGAAATGTTGTAAACCATTGAAAAAATAAAATACGTTTAAACCAAAGAATGAACCACCGAATGTAAAGTATTAAAACGCCATACATGTAATAAAAAATGAACAACCGCATGTAAAGTATTAAAACGCCATACGTGTAATAAAGAATGAACAACCGCATGTAGAGTATTAAAACACAATATATGTAATACAGAATGAACCACCCCTTAAAAAGTATTAAAATGCCATATATGTAATAAAGAACGAACAACCACATTTAAAGTATTTAAACGCCATACATGTAATAAAGAATGAACAACCACGTAAAGAGTATTAAAATGCCATATATGTAATAAAGAATGAACAACCACATGTAAAGTATTAAAACGCCATATATGTAATAAAGAATGAACAACCGCATGTAAAGTATTAAAACGCCATATATGTAATAAAGAATGAACAACCGCATGTAAAGTATTAAAATGCCATATATGTAATAAAGAATGAACAACCGCATGTAGAGTATTAAAACGCCATATATGTAATAAAGAATAAACAACCGCATGTAAAGTATTAAAACGCCATATATGTATTAAAGAATGAACAACCGCATGTAAAGTATTAAAACGCCATATATGTAATAAAGAATGAACCACTGCATGTAAAGTATTAAAACGCCATACATGTAATAAAGAATGAACCACCCCTTAAAAAGTATTAAAATGCCATATATGTAATAAAGAACGAACAACCACATGTAAAGTATTAAAACGCCATACATGTAATAAAGAATGAACAACCACATAAACAGTATTAAAATGCCATATATGTAATACAGAATGAACAACCACATGTAAAGTATTAAAACGCCATACATGTAATAAAGAATGAACAACCACATGTAAAGTATTAAAACGCCATACATGTAATAAAGAATGAACCACCGCATGTAAAGTATTAAAACGCCATAGTATTAAAACGCCATACAAGTAATAAAGAATGAACAACCGCATGTAAAGTATTAAAACGCCATATAGGTAATAAAGAATGAACAACCGCATGTAAAGTATTAAAACGGCATACATGTAATAAAGAATGAACAACCACATAAAATGTATTAAAATGCCATATATGTAATAAAGAATGAACAACAACATGTAAAGTATTAAAACGCCATACATGTAATAAAGAATGAACCACCGCATGTAAAGTATTAAAACGCCATAGTATTAAAACGCCATACAAGTAATAAAGAATGAACAACCGCATGTAAAGTATTAAAATGCCATACATGTAATAAAGAATGAACCACCGCATGTAAAGTATTAAAATGCCATATATGTAATAAAGAACGAAACACCAAATGAAAAGTATTAAAACGCTATACATGTAATAAAGAATGAACCACCGCATGTAAAGTATTAAAACGCCATATATGTAATAAAGAATGAACAACCGCTTTTAAAGTATTAAAACGTCATACATGTAATAAAGAATGAACAACCACATAAAATGTATTAAAATGCCATATTTGTAATAAAGAATGAACAACAACATGTAAAGTATTAAAACGCCATACATGTAATAAAGAATGAACCACCGCATGTAAAGTATTAAAACGCCATAGTATTAAAACGCCATACAAGTAATAAAGAATGAACCATCGCATGTAAAGTATTAAAATGCCATACATGTAATAAAGAATGAACCACCGCATGTAAAGTATTAAAATGCCATATATGTAATAAAGAACGAAACACCAAATGTAAAGTATTAAAACGCCATATATGTAATTAAGAATGAACAACCACAAGTAAAGTATTAAAATGCCATACATGTAATTAAGAATGAACAACCGCATGTAAAGTATTAAAACGCCATATATGTAATAAAGAATGAACCACCGCATAAAAAGTATTAAAATGCCATATATGTAATAAAGAATGAACCACCGCATGTAAAGTATTAAAACGCCATACATGTAATGAAGAATGAACAACCACAAGTAAAGTATTAAAATGCCATACATGTAATAAAGAATGAACAACCGCATGTAAAGTATTAAAACGCCATACATGTAATAAAGAATGAACCACCGCATGTAAAGTATTAAAACGCCATACATGTAATGAAGAATGAACAACCACAAGTAAAGTATTAAAACGCCATACATGTAATAAAGGATGAACAACCACATGTAAAGTATTAAAACGCCATACATGTAATAAAGAATGAACAACCGCATGTAAAGTATTAAAATGCCATACATGTAATGAAGAATGAACCACCGCATGTAAAGTATTAAAACGCCATACATGTAATAAAGAATGAACAACCGCATGTAAAGTATTAAAATGCCATACATGTAATAAAGAATGAACAACCACATGTAAAGTATTAAAACGTTATACATGTAATGAAGAATGAACAACCACAAGTAAAGTATTAAAACGCCATACATGTAATAAAGAATGAACAACCGCATGTAAAGTATTAAAACGCCAAATATGTAAAAAAGAATGAACAACCGCATAAAAAGTATTAAAATGCCATATATGTAAAAAAGAATGAACCACCGCATGTAAAGTATTAAAACGCCATACATGTAATGAAGAATGAACAACCACAAGTAAAGTATTAAAACGCCATACATGTAATAAAGAATGAACAACCACATGTAAAGTATTAAAACGCCATACATGTAATAAAGAATGAACCACCGCATGTAAAGTATTAAAACGCCATACATGTAATGAAGAATGAACAACCACAAGTAAAGTATTAAAACGCCATACATGTAATAAAGAATGAACAACCACATGTTAAGTATTAAAACGCCATACATGTAATAAAGAATGAACCACCGCATGTAAAGTATTAAAACGCCATACATGTAATGAAGAATGAACCACCGCATGTAAAGTATTAAAATGCCATACATGTAATAAAGAATGAACAACCGCATAAAAAGTATTAAAATGCCATATATGTAATAAAGAATGAACCAACACATGTAAAGTATTAACACGCCATATATGTAATTAAAAATGAACAACCGCATGAAAAGTATTAAAATGCCATATATGTAATGAAGAATGAACCACCGCATGTAAAGTATTAAAACGCCATATATGTAAAAAAGAATGAACAACCGCATAAAAAGTATTAAAATGCCATATATGTAATAAAGAATGAACAACCGTGTGTAAAGTATTAAAATGCCATACATGTTATAAAGAATGAACAACCGCATAAAAAGTATTAAAATGCCATATATGTAATAAAGAATGAACCAACACATGTAAAGTATTAAAACGCCATATATGTAATTAAAAATGAACAACCGCATGAAAAGTATTAAAATGCCATATATGTAATGAAGAATGAACCACCGCATGTAAAGTATTAAAACGCCATATATGTAAAAAAAGAATGAACAACCGCATAAAAAGTATTAAAATGCCATATATGTAATAAAGAATGAACAACCACATGTAAAGTATTAAAACGCCATACATGTAATAAAGAATGAACCACCGCATGTAAAGTATTAAAACGCCATACATGTAATGAAGAATGAACCACCGCATGTAAAGTATTAAAATGCCATACATGTAATAAAGAATGAACAACCGCATAAAAAGTATTAAAATGCCATATATGTAATAAAGAATGAACCAACACATGTAAAGTATTAAAACGCCATATATGTAATTAAAAATGAACAACCGCATGAAAAGTATTAAAATGCCATATATGTAATGAAGAATGAACCACCGCATGTAAAGTATTAAAACGCCAAATATGTAAAAAAGAATGAACAACCGCATAAAAAGTATTAAAATGCCATATATGTAATAAAGAATGAACAACCATGTGTAAAGTATTAAAACGCCATATATGTAATAAAGAAAGAACAACCGCGTGCAAAGTCTTCAAACTCCATACATGTTATAAAGAATGACCCACCGCATGTAAAGCCGAATGTAAAGTATTAAAACGCCATATATGTAATAAAGAATGAACCGCCGCATGTAAAGTATTAAAACGCCATATATGTAATAAAGAATGAAGCACCAAATGTAAAGTATTAAAATGCCATATATGTAATAAAGAATGAACCACCGCTTAAAAAGTATTAAAACGTCATATATGTAATAAAAAATGAACCATCGCATGTAAAGCAGCATGTAAAGTATTAAAACGCCATACATGTAATAAAGAATGAACAACCACATAAAAAGTATTAAAATGCCATATATGTAATAAAGAATGAACAACCGCATGTAAAGTATTAAAATGCCATATATGTAATAAAGAATGAACCACCGCATGTAAAGTATTAAAACGCCATACATGTAATAAAGAATGAACAACCACATAAAAAGTATTAAAATGCCATATATGTAATAAAGAATGAACAACCGCATATAAAGTATTAAAATGCCATACATGTAATAAAGAATGAACCACCGCATGTAAAGTATTAAAATGCCATATATGTAATAAAGAATGAACAACCGCATGTAAAGTATTAAAATGCCATACGTGTAATAAAGAATGAACCACCGCATGTAAAGTATTAAAACGCCATATATGTAATAAAGAATGAACCACCGCATAAAATGTATTAAAACGCCATATCTGTAATAAAGAATGAACCACCGCTTAAAAAGTATTAAAACGCCATACATGTAATAAAGAATGAACCACCGCATGTAAAGTATTAAAACGCCATATATGTAATAAAGAATGAACCACCGCATGTAAGGACTCAAACACCACATATACATATACCACGTATACTGGAAAAAGCACCGTGTAAAAAGACATCATATACTGAAGCGAAAAAGAAACGCAACTCCGGAAATTCCGCTATATCTTGTATATACTGCACACAATTCCACATAATATTCCAAAGCAATCCCAAGATGTTTTGTAAAAAAGTACACTTTGTAACAAGAAATTCATAAATGTTGAAGTGCCTCTTTGAAAACTTGAGTCATTTCAGTACTGTATTTAACGTAAAGAATTTGCAAAATTGTGCATCCTAAGTTTGCTCACATGCTTGAGCCAAACGCGTACTCTCTGTCAATAACGAAACTTTGAAAGAATACGATTTGCTGAGTTATGTGTTGTTCTAGTCTTTTTTTCCCAAATGAAAGGTCTTACGTAGCCACGTACCATTCGATTAACAGCAGCATATTGTACATACAATATATAGCGGAAATTCCCGAGCTGAGATTCTTTTTCGTTTCAGTATATATGCACACGAATAAAAAAGAGTCGCCACAGTCTCTCAAATCTCCGTGAACATTGCACAATGTTGTTGCTTTTGTGGGGGCTTCCACTCGGGAAGCAATCAAATAACAGGTTCTCACTTACGTACGATGTCTTAAGAAACATTCTGTTATAACTATGCAATAATACATCAGTGTGTACTTACTTTTTCGTAGTGTTTACAAAGAGATAAGGAGATACTTCTATTCCGTCTGGGATTCTGTTATTATCATAAAATAAATTCCTTTGATTGATGCCGAATGCATAATCTGTATCTCTAGTAGGTAACTCTTGCGTGTCCAAATATTTCACTAAAAAAATCCACACGTACAATCTTATGAGCAGCACTGTACATCCGGGAACGTCAGGGAAACGTAGCCACATTATCTCGGTCCTGAAAAGAATAAATGGTGCAGCTTATGAATATAGCTTATGAACAAAATGTTTTACCAGAATGTAGTTACGTTATCATAGTAACAAAAATGCATTTTATGAACAACCCTTTACTATTTTATGTCGCAGGAAAACGACGTTGCGTTGTAAACCTTCGCCTCTCACCGCTGCGGGTTCAAATCTCACTGGGAGCTCGACTTGTAAGTGAGGAATTGTAGATTCTTACGGATGGCGGGAGGTGTACAGTACTGGTTCTACCCAGGAAATGTGGGTGGTCTGCCTCTACCACAAAAAAAACGACCGTCATATATAACCTTACATGTGTTGAAAATGACGTAAAATACCATACAAACAAAAACAAACAAACAAAACGTTATCATAATAACAAAAATGCATTTTATGAACAACCCTGTACTGTCAATACCGCAGGAAAACGTAGCCACATTATCTCGGTCCTGAAAAGAATAAATGGCGCATCTTATGAGCAAAATGTTCTACCAGATGTAGTAACGTTATCATAGTAAAAAAAAAAGGCATTTTATGAACAACACTGTATTGTCAATACCGCAGGAAAACGTATCCACATTATATTGGTCTAGAAAAGACGAGCAAAATACGTTTTATGAGCAACACTGTAATTACAGGAAAGTCAAGAAAACATATTATCTTTCTCCTCAACAGAAAAAAGAAATACATCTTATGCATAACACTATACATCCCAGAACGTCAAGAAAAGATAGCCATATTGTATTGGTACTGAACAGAAGCAGACAAATACATGTTATGAGTAATACTACACCTCCAGGAACGCCAAGAACATTTAGCCATGTCGTGAACTGAAGAAAAGAAATACGTGTACATCAAAGTTCTTCAAGTTCGTCAAGAAAGCGTAACATCTTATGAGTAACACTATTTAACCAACTACGCCATGAAAACGTGGCCATTGTATGTCAAATACTTTCATGCATGGGTGTATGTACGGTAGAGAAACACTCGTTGTTAAATAACACGCACATAGAGAAACTAAAACGGACTTAAATTTAACTTTACGAAAACTTTGTATAAAATGCACAACATGTGTTTAACTTGTTGTTTGATCTTATATATTAAGCAGGTAGTTATAAACAGATGGTATTACATAAAGTGTACGTCACATGTCTTCTACGTCACACAGTGATATGCCTCTCGGTACTTTAGTACTTTGATTAACTGTTAATACTCATTACGTTGTCCCGCCTTAATTCCATTAAGCGATGGGAAAGCTTATATTAGCAGGATTTTATAACGGATATTTTAACAATAAAACATGTTTAAAACATTTCTTTGCCTAGTAAATGTTTTAATTTTACAATGCGCATACATTTTAAGCCGAAATTAAAGTTTTATCCCATACCCCTGCCAACCCCGTTTTCGCTTCTTAGAGAAGGGGTTGGATGACGTATAAAAGTTAATTTTGGGAAAAGTTGGCGGCGTTAAAAATATATCTTTGGCTGTTTAACTGTTTATTTATAAAACTTTATAAACCTGAACTGTTTCTACGTAAAAGTACCAGTGATATGATGAGTATTAATCATTTAATCGACAGTATATGACTATATAATATAAACAACTGTTATATGACTATATAATATAAACAACTGTTATATAAACAACTGTTATATGACTATATAATATAAACAACTGTTATATGACTATATAATATAAACAACTGTTATATGACTATATAATATAAACAACTGTTATATGACTATATAATATAAACAACTGTTATATGACTATATAATATAAACAACTGTTAACATATTCCATAATACCGAGCCGACACATTTATCTGGTTTTGTTTGTGTTGTAATTATTTTATCACATAACTTGCGGTGTGGGAGTGTAATAAAGTCATGATCTATTTATCATAATACACTACTGTAGTGTAATAAGACCAAATAGTCGTTCGATCTTTTCCGTTCAGCATTTGCTTCGTCGATTTTCCCTAATTTCGAAAAATATGCTAGCTTGTTTGAGTCACACAGCTCATTCCTAAAATCAATTCGTCTGTCTGGCCAGTGGTCATAAATGAAAAAAACTACTTTGCTGTAAGCGACTCCTTGTATCCGTTATAGCAAGAAAGTGACTGAGTCAGAGGATAAGAACCTTAGCTGCATAAAGACATGTGGGAGTATGTTAAATTTAAGTAATGTGATCGGGGGATAACAATATATATTCAAGTTGCTTTTTGTCGTACGGAAGCTCTTTTATCTATACAATAAAATCACAACAATAAATTACAATAATGTAAATAGTTATTTAAAGGATTTATGTTGCGTCCGTACAGCGATGTCAGGTGAGCGAGTCGATGATGAACCACAGGCATAACCTTATTTCCTATCAATTCAGAATAGACAAAACAAGTTTTTGAATGACCAAGAAATTATTATTGAACATGAGCTAAGTTGAAATTCGTGTTGTCAAAATAAGATTTTGAGGTCGGAAGGCACACTGTTTTGGTATTACCTGTTTGTGCATGTTGATAAAGGTATGCTATAGTGTGTACATGATACAGGTATGCTATAGTGTGTACATGATAAAGATATGCTATAGTGTGTACATGATACAGGTATGCTATAGTGTGTACATGATAAAGGTATGCTATAGTGTGTACATGATAAAGGTATGCTATAGTGTGTACATGATAAAGGTATGCTATAGTGTGTACATGATAAAGGTATGCTATAGTGTGTACATGATAAAGGTATGCTATAGTGTGTACATGATAAAGGTATGCTATAGTGTGTACAAGATAAAGGTATGCTATAGTGTGTACATGATAAAGGTATGCTATAGTGTGTACATGATAAAGGTATGCTATAGTGTGCACATGATAAAGGTATGCTATAGTGTGTACATGATAAAGGTATGCTATAGTGTGTACATGATAAAGGTATGCTATAGTGTGTACATGATAAAGGTATGCTATAGTGTGTACATGATAAAGGTATGCTATAGTGTGTACATATAATTCAGTGCACCATGAACTGGTCCGACACATGTACCTGGCCCTGCATATGTATGTATAGGTGAAGCCTTATCCTACCATACACTACTCAACTTTTATAATCGGTCACAGACGTATTTTGAAAATAACACGAATACTAAAAACTGGAAATCACCGAAACACATGCCAATTTTTTTTCCTAAGTTTATCAACAAGGTTTTAGTCCAATCAAGGCAGATTAAGTTTTATAAATCGCTAGCGATATTTGTTAAACGACCCCAGTTAAAATTTCAAATGAAAATATGAATTATTAAAAAATATATAATTCTTTGAAAAGTGACCGATTATAAAAGTTGAGTAGTGTATACGTATTCTCGGGCCGACATTTATGCGTGTGCATTCCAACTTTCAAACTGTTGAGATCATTAAGTTATTATCAATGCATCGTATGTCATATCTATTGAACGGACATTCCTTTGAATATCTATTGAAACGTATATTCAATAGTTCCTAGTTGTCACTGCAAATGTCGAGTGATTTAGCTTCTTTTTAAGAAGTTGGTCGAGTTTGTTTCATATCGGCATTATCATTCTCTCACACCTCTTGGTGTTGGCACGCGTATTAAAGCAGTCCTGAAATCAAAGTGAAATTGCATTCGTACTTCATGGATAGAAAATAGAACCCATATACACATGTTAAAAATACAATTCGTACTCAGTCTACGTTGTTTTTTCAGTTTGTTCTCGCAATTCTGCATAAAACTATGTCGTGTCTTACACCTCCAACAGAATTAAAACTATGTCGTGTCTTACTCCGCCTACAGTATAAAACTATGTCGTGGTCTTATTCCGCCTACAGTATAAAACTATGTCGTGTCTTATTCCGCCTACAGTATTAAAACCATGTCGTGTCTTATTCCGCCTACAGTATTAAAACCATGTCGTGTCTTACACCGCAAAGAGCCTGCACACGTAAGCGATGCTCTTTTTATTTGTTCGTATAAGATAATTTTTATTTACATATTTTTTTATTAATATTTTTTTTATTTACATTGTTATTTAATTATTTTGTTTTTTTTCACTTCAAGACACCTAGTCCCCGTGTGGTTGCCCGGGATAGAATACAACCACTGCAAATCCCGCTAGAGGCAGAGGGGTAGGACCGACCCCCCCCCCCCCCCCCCCCCCCCCCCCGTGTGGTTGCCCGGGATAGAATACACACACACACACACACACTTTTTTTATCATGCTCATTCAAGGTTTTCATAATGACACCGTATATACAAATGTGGAAACGTGGCTCCCAGCGTAAATTGAGTGTCTACAATAGAATTTGCAGCAACTCTGCAGTTCTGCAGGTTAGAAGGTTCTAGACCCATTCTCCATATTTTATCTAGATGTAAATGGAGGATGAGCCTGGTATGTTCATCCCTGTTTGACGCCATATAACCTTTTTTGTGTTGGTGCGCCGTAAAACCCCAATTCAATTCAATTTAATTCAATTCAAGACACCTAGTCAATGTGTTACAATAACGTGACAGGTTGAAAACAAAAGGCCGTTGAACGTTTACGTTCAGACGTATTAAAAGACATTGTCCAGTCCAATAAGAAACGTTAAGAGACAGTAAATAAACAAATGGAGATAACTGACGCTCAAAAATCGCAAATTGAAAAGCAAACTGTTGCATTCGATGCCAACGTTGCAACAATAGATGCCTTCGAAAACAGAGCTTCGGCCTTCTCATATCAGGTGAAGATCCTTAAGATGAAAACAAACTACCTTGAACAGTATGGCCGCCGAAATTCCATCAGGCTACTTAACTTCAAGTTAGAACCTAACATATCGTAAGCCACTCTTAATCGTCCATGGTCAAACTGCATTTCTCAGAGAAGCTTTCTCTTTCTTTTTGGTAGATCACACTTCAAACTACTAACATACCTCACCTTGATGATTAGGTCACCAACCTGCGTCTGCTCACCTTCGCTGATTCGACCAGGCGTACATACATCCAGCAGATGTTGTATCTCCATTTCTGTGCACATTTAAATATTGACCCAGCTCCCATATCGCCTGTAAACTTAGGCCGTTATATTGATTTTCTGGCCAGTAGACTGTGTTTTTCTACAGTGCGTCAGTATATCAATGTAGTGTGCCTTTTACATTTAGAGGCAGGATATCCAAATCCTGTATTAGACATCTGGTATTTGTCGTCAATCCTTGAAGGGCTACGGCGACAAAAAGGAGACAACACACAACAAAACTTCCCATCACTTGCAGACTTTTGCAAGGTATCCTGGCTGTTTTGAACCTACCAGAACCGTTTGACATAACTTTCTGGGCAGCATGTTTGGTAGCTTTTTTTTCCTTCTTCCGGAGATCTAATTTGCTTATACGCTCCCCCACATGATAAAGTCTCAGTGCTGTCCGTCCGCAGCCCTTCTGTTGTGCACAAAAGCGTTACCTCTAATTCACTGCCCAACACCTTTATTTTGCTACCTTTTTTCCGCGGGGTTAGACCACTCACCCATGGTTCATTTGTTAAATATCTCGTCCACTGTCCACTGTTTGGGAAAGATGGGTTTAGACCCCACCTTGTATTCTGGTCATTCGTTTCGGCGGTGCATCCTTTGCACTATAGTGTGGCCTATCCTCCGACTTAAACAAAACCCAAGGGGATTGGACTAGTAATGCATATGAAAAGTACCTCAGCCCTTCCTTTGCCCTGCGCCTCCAAGTCGCCTCTACCTTGGAAACATCTTTTCCACATTGACACAGTGTAGTTCGGTAGCGTTATAACAGAGATTCAGATGGCAGCCATGTATTGCTGTTGATTACGTATACTACCTGCTTGCTGCGGGAGCTTGTCTACTCGGGTTTGGGCTTTGGGAGATCGTTCAAATACACGAACATTTAGGGCAGTCAGATAAGAAGGAAAATGTGTTTTTTACATACATGTTTTTTATTTGGCATAATAAATAACACGGTCTACTTTTGCCCAAACCCTAGTTGTGTTGTTTCTCTACTTTCACTTTCCCTTTAGCTATACACTATTAGGTTCATACCGTATAGGAATTAATGTGAAGATTAATTGTAGTTAATCTTTTATTAATTACAGAAGGGGCTGCTTGTCAATTAGTAATTTCAGATTTCCCCTTTATTATTATTACACGTTTTGATCATATGCTTTGAGCATCCAATCAGATTCTAGGGATATTCAAATTCAACCAATCAGGGCTTAGTACGGGTTTTGATCACATGACTTGAGCATCCAATCATATCTTAGGAAATTCAATTTCTACCAATCAGGGCCTAGTGCGGGCCCGCGTATCCCTGGTCAGTTTCCATCGCGTCAGGTTTACCTTGACGTGTTCGTTGGCGGACGGACTATAAACCTTAGAACTACACACACACACACCTGGTCAGTTTCAGTTAGCTTTTGAAGCAAGCATGTTGTGGCTTTTGTGTATATGTGTTTACAAGATTAGATAGTCCCATAGTATCAGTTTGGCCAGACGGTTTGGATTATGTGATTATGTACTTGGTTGACTTTGATTGTTTAATTGTTATTATTCTATTCGTTGACTGGGTTAGTTTTAGTTTGTAGTGTAGTTACACTGGGACGAAAATGACATATAGAGCCCTGAGTTACAGTAGACCGCATATCTGCACCGGTTTGAATGTTGTTTTATATATACACATTCATAGTTAGCAAACTGACTTTTACGCTGTGCCATAGTCATTCTACAATAGTAATGTGATTTTGTATCAATATGTGCCATCTGAACTCGTCTTAGGTCACCTTGACCGCTTTACAGGGTGCTTCAGAAAAGCGTTTAACATGTGTAATAAGGGCATATGTAATATCTATACGGACAGTGGTGGTGATATTTCAGTGAGACAGTGATAGTGATTCTGTGTGTGAAATTGAGCTATTAAATATAGGCGTGAGAAATGCTAATCAACAACGACAGTGTGACGCTATGCATGACACTAATAGTGAATCAGCAAAAGGATAATAACATAACGGCTGCACCACGGTATTTAGCATAGAAGCATCCTGCGTGCTCAGTTATTACAGTTGGACACTTTAAACAGGCTGGTATTTTATGGACTGTTTTCTCAGAAGGGAGATCGTTCAAATACACGAATATTTAGGGCAGTCAGATAAAAAGATACGGAAATAAAAGCGTTAGTGTACATTTAGCATTCATCGCCATTCATTCATTGACGAGTCTTCTCAAACAAACGTCGAGATTTTGTAACTGAGTTTATCTATTTATGCCATCTAAATATTCCTACACTGCATATTATTAGTTTTGTTTGCAAAATATAAAACAGAACTGCATTCTGTGGTATTAGGTTGTTCTGCATTTTCATGATCACGTGTCATCATTTTCAGTTGTTACCTTATCAATTAAAAGCATTTAAAGCTATCAGTTGCTATGTTAATTCAGGTTCAGTAATATCAGGTTGTTTTATAGATTTTGTTTTTGAAGGTGTCCAAATCTTTTACGGAGACCATCACGTTAAAAAGTTACAAAGGTATCAGTCTTATACATATATACATATTCTCCGAATATTCTCAGTGAAACCTCTCTCCGTAGTATCACTCTTATATACTCCCAAACATGATCAGTGAAACCTCATCCCGTAGTGTCACTCTTATATACTCCCGAATATTCTCAGTGAAACCTCTCTCCGTAGTATCACTCTTATATACTCCCAAACATGATCAGTGAAACCTCATCCCGTAGTATCACTCTTATATACTCCCGAATATGATCAGTGAAACCTCACTCCGTAGTGTCACTCTTATATACTCCCAAACATGATCAGTGAAACCTCACTCCGTAGTATCACTCTTATATACTCCCGAATATGATCAGTGAAACCTCATCCCGTAGTGTCACTCTTATATATTCCCGAATATTCTCAGTGAAACCTCTCTCCGTAGTATCACTCTTATATACTCCCAAACATGATCAGTGAAACCTCATCCCGTAGTGTCACTCTTATATACTCCCGAATATGCTCAGTGAAACCTCACTCCGTAGTATCACTCTTATATACTCCCGAATATGCTCAGTGAAATCTCATCCCGTAGTATCACTCTTATATACTCCCGAATATGCTCAGTGAAACCTCACCCCGTAGTATCACTCTTATATACTCCCGATTATTGTATATTTTCATATTGTTCCGTTCAGATTGCATTGAGCTAAGTGTGCAATATTCTACGATATTGCACACATTGATATTGCACCGGAACTTTTTCTTGTGCTTGCTAAGAGCAGCGAAATAGAAATAAGGAACTACTTTCAAATAAAATAACGGAATCCTTCCTATAGTGTCAACAAAAAAATACGTGTTTTTTTTCAACCTTTTATGGCAGAAATTGATAAAATAATTGAAATGGTCACCCACTGTTTTTAACGTTATCGAATGGTAAACAAACTTTAGAAAATCGCTTGATGTTTTTAATGACGTCATCCGCAAAATAATCATCCACTCAAAATGAAAATTAATGACAAGATAGGAATTCCATCAAAAGCTATAAAAATAACACAAATACAATGAAAAGTAATAGTCATACAATTAACATTGATCGAAAACAATATGAAAGTATACAATAAAAAGGTTATTGAATTTGTATGGCTAAATATTACTTGGAACTCGTTGTTTTGGCGCAGGACTCGTCCTTTGAAAAAACAACTCGTTCCAAGCTCGTCGTCCTTTGCCAAAACAACTCGTTCCAAGTAATATTTAGCCATACAAATTCAATAACCTATAATATGCTCAGTGAAACCTCACTCCGTAGTATCACTCTTATATACTCCCGAATATGCTCAGTGAAACCTCACCCCTCAGTATCACTCTTATATACTCCCCAATATGCTCAGTGAAACCTCATCCCGCAGTATCACTCTTATATACTCTCCAATATGCTCAGTGAAACCTCACCCCGCAGTATCACTCTTATATATTCCCCCATATGCTCAGTGAAACCTCATCCCGTAGTATCACTATTATATACTCCCCAATATGCTCAGCGAAACCTCACTCCGTAGTATCACTCTTATATACTTCCGAATATGCTCAGTGAAACCTCATCCCGTAGTATCACTCTTATATACTCCCCAATATGCTCAGTGAAACCTCACCACGCAGTATCACTCTTATATACTCCCCCATATGCTCAGTGAAACCTCACTCCGTAGTATCACTCCTATATACTCCCGAATTATGATCAGTGAAACCTCAAACCGCAGTATCACATTTATATACTCCCGAATATGCTCATTGAAACCTCACCCGCAGTATCACTTATATACTCACGAATATGCTCAGTGAAACCTCAACACGCAGTATCACTCTTATATACTCCCGAATATGCTCAGTGAAACCTTACCCCGCAGTATCACTCTTATATACTCCCCAATATGCTCAGCGAAACCTCACTTCCGTAGTATCACTCTTATATACTCCCGAATATGCTCAGTGAAACCTCACTCCATAGTATCACCCTTATATACTCCCGAATATGCTCAGTGCAACCTTACCCCCACAGTATCACTCTTATATACTTCCGAAAACTATCCCGCAGTATCACTTTTATATACTCCAGAATTTGCTCAGTGAAACCTCATCCCGCAGTATCACTCTTATATACTCTCCAATATGCTCAGTGAAACCTCACCCCGCAGTATCACTCTTTTATATTCCCCCATATGCTCAGTGAAACCTCATCCCGTAGTATCACTATTATATACTCCCCAATATGCTCAGCGAAACCTCACTCCGTAGTATCACTCTTATATACTTCCGAATATGCTCAGTGAAACCTCACCACGCAGTATAACACTTATATACTCCCGAATATGCTCAGTGAAACCTCACCACGCAGTATCACTCTTATATACTCCCCCATATGCTCAGTGAAACCTCACTCCGTAGTATCACTCCTATATACTCCCGAATTATGATCAGTGAAACCTCAAACCGCAGTATCACATTTATATACTCCCGAATATGCTCATTGAAACCTCACCCGCAGTATCACTTATATACTCCCGAATATGCTCAGTGAAACCTCAACACGCAGTATCACTCTTATATACTCCCGAATATGCTCAGTGAAACCTTACCCCGCAGTATCACTCTTATATACTCCCCAATATGCTCAGCGAAACCTCACTCCATAGTATCACCCTTATATACTCCCGAATATGCTCAGTGCAACCTTACCCCCACAGTATCACTCTTATATACTCCCGAAAACTATCCCGCAGTATCACTTTTATATACTCCAGAATTTGCTCAGTGAAACCGCATCCCGCAGTATCACTCTTATATACTCCCGAGTAAGCTCAGTGAAACCTCAATCCGTAGTATCACTCTTATATACTCTCGAATATGCTCAGTGAAACTTCATCCCGCAGTATCACTCTTATATACTCCCGAATATGCTCAGTGAAACCTCACTCCGTAGTATCACTCTTATATACTAGCGAATATGCTAAGTGAAACCTCACCCCGCAGTATCACTCTTATATACTCCCGAATATGCTCAGTGAAACCTCATCCCGTAGCACCATTCTTATATACTCCCGAAATTGCTCAGTGCAACCTTACCCCGCAGTATCACTCTTATATACTCTCGAATATGCTCAGTGAAACGTCACTCTGTAGTATCACCCTTATATACTCTCGAATATGCTCAGTAAAACCTCACTCCGTAGTATCATTCTTATATACTTCCGAATATGCTCAGTGAAACCTTACCCAGCAGTATCACTCTTATATACGCCCGAATATGCTCAGTAAAACCTCATCCCGCAGTATCACTCTAATATACTCCCGAATATGCTCAGTGAAACTTGCCTCACTCCGTAGTATCAATTTTAATTACTCCAGAATATGCTGAGTGAAACAATACCCAGCAGTATCACTCTTATATACTACCGAATATGCTCAGAGAAACCTCACCCCGCAGTATCACTCCGTTATACTCCGAAATATGCTCAGCGAAACCTCACAGGTAGTATCATTCATATACTCCCGAATATGCTCAGTGAAACCTCACCCCAAAGAATCACTCTTATGTGCTCCCGAATACGCTCCGTGAAACCTCACCCTGCAGTATCACTCTTATATACCCCCGAATAAGCTCAGTGAAACATCAACCCGCAGTATCACTCTTACATCCTCCGGAATATGTTCAGTAAAACCTCAACCCGTAGTGTCACTCTTATATATTCCCGAATATGCTCAGTGAAACCTCTATCCGTAGTATCACTCTTATATACTCCCGAATATGCTCAGTGAACCTCACTCTCACAACATCACTATTATATACTACCGAATATGCTCAGTCAAACCTCACCCCGAGGTATCACTCTTATATACTCCCGAGTATGCTCAGTGAAACCTCACTCCGTAATATCACTCTTATATACTCCCGAATATGCTCTGTGAAATTTCACCCCGCAGTATCACTCATATATACTCCCGAATAGTCTCAGTGAAACCTCATTCCGTCGTATCACTCTTATATACTCCGAATATGCTCAGTGAAATCTCACCCCGTAGTATCACTCTTATAATTATACTCCCGAATATGCTCAGCAAAACGTCACTCCGTAGTATCACTCTTATAATTATACTCCCGACTATGCTCAGTGAAACCTCACCCGTAGTATCACTCTTACATACTCCGGAATATGTTCAGTAAAACCTCACACCGTAGTGTCACTCTTATATATTCCCGAATATGCTCAGTGAAACCTCTATCCGTAGTATCACTCTTATATACTCCCGAATATGCTCAGTGAACTTCACTCCCACAACACCACTATTATATACTACCGAATATGCTCAGTGAAACCTCACCCCGCGGTATCACTCTTATATACTCCCGAGTATGCTCAGTGAAACCTCACTCCGTAATATCACTCTTATATACTCCCGAATATGCTCTGTGAAATTTCACCCCGCAGTATCACTCATATATATTCCCGAATATGCTCAGTGAAACCTCATTCCGTCGTATCACTCTTATATACTCCGAATATGCTCAGTGAAATCTCACCCCGTAGTATCACTCTTATAATTATACTCCCGAATATGCTCAGCAAAACCTCACTCCGTAGTATCACGTTTTAATTATACTCCCGACTATGCTCAGTGAAACTTCACCCGTAGTATCACTCTTATATACTCCCGAATATGCTCAGAGAAACTTCACCCCGCAGTATCACTCTTATATACTCACGAATATGCTCAGTGAAACCTCACCCGTAGTATCATTATTATATACTCCCGAATATGCTCAGTGAAACCTCACCACGCAGGATAACACTTATATACTCCCGAATATGCTCAGTGAAATCTCACTCCGTAGTATCACTCATATACTCCTGAATATGCTCGTTGAAATCTCACCTCGCAGTATCACTCTTATATACTTCCGAATAAACTCAGTGAAACCTCACCCGTAGTATCACTCATAAACTCCCGAATATTCTCAGTGAAACCTCACCCCGCAGTATCACTCTTATATACTCCCGAATATGCTCAGTGAAACCTCAACCCGCAGTATTATTCTTATATACTCCCGAATATGCTCAGCGCAACCTCACCCCGTAGGATCACTCTTATATACTCCCGAATATGCTCAGTGAAACATAACTCCGTAGTATCACTGATATACTCCCGAATATGCTCAGTGTAACCTCACCCCACAGTATCACTCTTATATACTCCCGAATATGCTCAGTGAAACCTCACCCCGTAGTATCACTCTTATATACTCCCGAATATGCTCAGTGAAACCTCAGCCGTAGTATCACTCATATACTCCCGAATATGCTCAGAGAAACCCCACCCCGTAGTATCAGTCTTATATACTCCTGAATATGTTCAGTGAAACCTCACCCCGCAGAATCACTCTTATATTCTCACCAATATGCTCAGTGAAACCTCACCCCGTAGTATCACTCTTATATACTCCCTAATATGCTCAGTGAAACCTCAACCGTAGTATCACTCATATACTCCCGAATATGCTCAGTGAAACCTCGTCCCGCAGTATCACTCATATACTCCCGAATATGCTCAGTGAAACCTCACCCGTAATATCACTTATATACTCCCGAATATGCTCAGTGAAACCTAACTCCGTAGTATCACTCATATACTCCAGAATATGTTCAGTGAAACCTCACCCCGCAGTATCACACTTATATACTCCCGAATATGCTCAGTGAAACCTCACCCCGTAGTATCACCCTTTTATACTCCCGAATATGCTCAGTGAAACCTCAACCGTAGTATCACTCATATACTCCCGAATATGCTCAGGGAAACCTCGTCCTGCAGTATAACTCTGATATACTCCCGAATATGCTCAGTGAAACCTCGCCCCGTAGTACTACACTTATATACACCCGAATATGCTCAGTGAAATCTCATCCCGTAGTATCACTCTTATATAATCCCGAATATCTGAGTGAAATCACACCCCGCAGTATCACTCTTATATACTCCCGAATATTCTCAGTGAAACCTCAACTGTAGTATCACTCATATACTCCTGAATATGCTCAGAGAAACCTCACCCCGCAGTATCACTCTTATATACTCCCGAATTTGCTCAGTGAAACCTCACCCCGAAGTATCACTCTTATAAACTCCCGAATATGCTCAGTGAAACCTCACCCGTAATATCAATTATATACTCCCGAATATGCTCAGTGAAACCTCACCCCGCAGTATCACTCTTATACACTCCCGAATATGCTCAGTGAAAACTCATCCCGAATATGCTCAGTGAAACCTCACTCCGTAGTATCAGTCTTATATACTACAGAAAATGCTCAGTGAAAGCTCACCCCTCAGTACCACTCTTATATACTCCTGAATATGCTCAGTGAAACCTCGTCCCGCAGTATCACTCTTATATACTCCCGAATATGCTTAGTGAAAGCTCACCCCGTAGGATCACTCTTATATACTTCCGAATAAGCTCAGTGAAACCTTACCCCACAGTATAACTCTTATATACTCCCGAATATACTCAGTGAAAACTTACACCGCAGTATCACTTTTATATACTCACGAATATGCTCAGTGCAACCTCACCCGTAGTATCACTATTATATACTCCCGAATATGCTCAGTGAAACCTCACTCCGTGGTATCACTCATATACTCCCAAATATGCTAACTAAATCCTCAACCGTAGTATCACTCATATACTCCCTAATATGCTCAGTGAATCCTCGCCCCGTAGTATCAGTCTTATATACTCCAGAATATGCTCAATGAAACCTCACCCCGCAGTATCACTCTTATATACTCACCAATATACTCAGTGAAACCTCACCCGTAGTATCACTCTTATATACTCCCGAATATGCTCATTGAAACCTCACTCCGTAGTAACACTCATATACTCCGGAATATGCTCAGTTTAACCTCACCCCGCATTATCACTCTTATATACTCCCGAATATGCTCAGTGAAACCTCACACGTAGTATCACTCATAAACTCCCGAATATGTTCAGTGAAACCTCACCTCTCAGTATCACTTTTATATACTCCCGAATACGCTCAGTGAAACCTCAACCCACAGTATCACTCTTATATACTCCCGAATATGCTCAGTGAAACCTCACCCATCAGTACCACTCTTATATACTCCCGAATATGTTCAATGCAAGCTCACCCCGTAGGATCACTCTTATATACTCCCGAATATGCTCTGTGAAACCTCACTCCGTAGTATCACTCTTATATACTCCAGAATATGCTCAGTGAAACCTCACCCCTCAGAACCACTCTTATATACTCCCGAATATGCTTAGTGAAACCTCACCCCGCAGTATCACTCTTATATACTCCCGAATATGCTCAGTGCAAGCTCACCCCGTAGGATCACTCTTATATACTTCATAATATGCTAAGTGAAACCTCACCCCACAGTATAACTCTTATAAACTCCCGAATATACTCAGTGAAGCCTCACCCCGGAGTATCACATTTATATACTCACGAATATGCTCAGTGAAACATAACTCCGTAGTATCACTATTATATACTCCCGAATATGCTCAGTGAAACCTCACTCCGTAGTATCACTCATAAACTCCCGAAAATGCTCAGTGAAACCACACCCCGTAGTATCACTCTTATAATTATACTCCCGAATGTGCTCTATGAAACCTCAACAGTAGTATCACTCATATACTCCCGAATATGCTCAGTAAAACTTCACCCCATACTCCCGAACATGCTCAGTGAAACCTCACCACGAAGTATCACACTTACATACTCCCAAATATGCTCTGTGAAACCTCACCCGTAATATCACTTATATACTTCTGAAGATGCTCAGTGAAACCTCACCCCGCAGTATCACTCTTATATACTCCCGAATATACTCAGTGAAACCTCAACCCGTAGTATCACTCTTATATACTCCCGAATATGCTCAGTGAAACCTCACCCCGCAGTATCACTCTTATATACTCCCGAATATGCTCAGTGAAACGTCAACCCGCAGTATCATTTTTATATATTCACGAATATGCTCAGAGAAACCTCAGCCGCCATAGTATCACTATTATATACTCCTGAATATGCTCAGTGAAACCTTGTTCCGTAGTATAACTCATATACTACCGAATATGCTCATTGAAACCTCACCCCGCAATATCACTCTTATATTCTCCCGAATATGCTCAGTGAAACCTCGTCCCGCAGTCTCACACTTATATACTCCCCAATATGCTCAGTGAAACCTCACCCGTAGTATCACTATTATACTGCCAAATATGCTCAATGAAACCTCACTCCGTAGTAACACTCTTATATATTTCAGAATATGCTCAGTGAAAGCTCACCCCGCAGTATCACTCTTATATACTCCCGAATATGCTACGTGCAAGCTCACCTCGTAGTATCACTCTTATATACTGCCGAATATGCTCAGTGAA